>QFES01003351.1:0-21094 GCA_003316375.1 Tylopilus plumbeoviolaceoides
CTAAAAAATATTGTATTCTCACTCATCAACGGCAAACGTAACAGCTTGTGCACAATGCGGTTACCCCTCTGCTAAACTTCGTTCGTACGAGTGGGGACTAAAGGCCAAGCGCCGAAAGACCACTGGAACGGGTCGGATGCGGTACCTTAAGCATGTTTCAAGGCGATTCAAGAACGGGTTCAGGTGAGCACGCGACCGATTCTCAGTCTGGAACCTACCGAACGAGGATACGTAGGGAGAACACCGTCGCCAAAAAGCGCACTCGCAAAACGACCGAAGCATGAAAGGGTCGAGGAATGCTTCCTAAGATGGGACGAGGCGTCATCGAGTGTACTCTTCTTCTTCTTTTTACCCGATCGCTATGCATCCGCTCAATACATGATCTCATGTCATGCCAAAACAATTTCATGTGTGAACAGCAACAACCCCTGAGATACAATGTCGACGATACATGGAATAAAAGATGAAATAATGCAAGTCCGCAACCATTAACCCTTTATGAGAATGTCACCTCATTCGTCATGGCCTTGCAGCTTGTGAATGCGCAGATGTTGGTTCAAGTTGTCCCTCCTGCTGAAAGCGCGGTTGCAATTCTCGTATGTGCACATCCATGCTTCGGAAATGAACAAGGTAAGTCATCCAGTGACGAGACAGAAGAGGAAAAACGCCATAAACCTGACCCACGTTTTTCGTCGGTATGAATGGACCGAATGTGTCGTTTAAGATGTTCGCCTCGCACGAAGCACTTTCCGCATCCGTCGGCGCCGCAGGTATAGGTGCGTACGCCTTTCTTTGTCTTGTCCTTACTGGCAGCATAGATGGGTTCTCCATTGGACGTGGGGACTTTACGCCCCCTCGATTTTTTCGTGAGGTTGGGAATCGGAATAGGGACCTTGGACATGGTACGGGACGCACGGCGGGAGGGGCGGATGGCAGGTGCGTGCTCGAGGATGTCTGCGTCGGCGGACGCTGGGTTCAGTGCAAAGAGGGTTGCTGGGTTGACGCTGGTTGGAGACGGAAAGAAGTCCGAGTCGTATGGGGAAGCGAGCTCGGGGTTGTCGCTGTCCATATCCTCAGAGGAAGGGTCTGTGTGGATGAGGGAGTCGGTGGGGGAGAGAGCGAGTGGTGCGCTGGAGGAAGACGAGGAGGCGGAGAGTGGTATTTCGATCTGGGGGCGGTGGGAGATGGCAGAGATGGGGGTGATGATGGGGGAGACGTCGGAAAGGTGGACCGTCGGCTGAGGCTCAGTGACGATGGGGTTCAGTGGGGCAGAACCTCCAAGACGACGGTTTGGGGCGGGGAATAGGCCGAGAGCGTCTCCCATCGGAGGATAGCGCTCTGTGACAGCAGAGACGTCCTCCCAGTGTTGCGTGACATCGTCGAAGGGTGCTGCTGGGTCAAAGGGAGTACCGAGGGCCCACAAGTCTCGGTCCCCGACGACAGCGAGTTCGCTGCGGAACATTTTCTCGATGTCGGCCATGTGTGGGGGGAAGGGAAGTAGCCAGCCGCATTCTGAATGTCGCCAGGCCAATATGAGCGGGGCCAACTGTATTGATTAGCTCAACGCGGCTGGTTAGGAGACTTTGTGACTGAATACTCGGTCTAGACATATCCCAATTAGGATACAACTCAGTGTCTTTCAGGGGGTTTCCTTTTATGGTAAATCTCTGCGAATGTCTAAACACGTGAAAGTGGACACCCAACACGTGCTTCGTGCCTTCTTCCTCGCGACAATCATCGCCGCCACGACAATGTCCCCTTCGTCCTCCTCGTCCTCGTCCTCCCTCGATGACCACAACGAGAGCGTGCGCATCGCGGTGCGTGCTTTGGGCGATATCAAGAAGGGCACAAGAGCATCCCCATGCACGTCCATCGTTTTCTCTTTGTGCACACATAATCACCTCTCTCCCTCCAGCATCAAGTGCCACTTCGCGATCGTCTCCATCAAAATCTCCAGCACCGGATGCAGTTTCTCCCGATTTCGTGTCCCGAGTATCCAATTTACCACTCGTAGGCACTGCGCTCAGAGCCTATGAACACGGAAAAGCAAGCTCGCGCGTCGTCAAAGTCAGTCCCTCCATCTTTCTCGCCATCCGTTCCTTACTGGCGAATATGTCATAGTATGGCGCAGAAATGATGGAGACATCCGTGAAAAACTTGTCTCGTCCTGTCATTGACAGATTGCCGGTCGATGTAAATCAGCTGGATGAATTTGCCTGCAGGCAGCTCGATAAGGTGTGTCTTTGCATATACGCGCGCTATATCATCTACATCCGTCATCTGCAGCTCGAGAGATACCGCCGCGTGTCTGCCGTCGACGACAAGATGCAGGTCGATGCCCCGGTATCTACAAATACCGACTCCGGTGATACGCTGGGTACTTTGAAAACCGTCAACTCTACATCCGACGCCACTGATGATGGTAATATATCATCTTATCTCCTTACCTTCTCTGACACTCCATTTAGCTTCTTGCACTCTACCCCCGCATTCAGCGGCTCAAAGCCGCACTCCTACCCCACAATCTCAATCTTCCAATACTCAGTCAGATCAGAGTGGCGATCGTCAACTCGTGCCGCGAAGTAGATGGCAAACCGTTCTTCTCGAAGCCGGTGGACTTGGCGCTGCCGTGAGTGAAGAAAGCATGAAACGCTTAAAGTATTGCCTCCAGTGGCTTCTGGTTTGTGCCATTGACGTGTCGGCTAACTGTACCTTACTCATATGTCATTGTCACAGTACGCCACAGCACATATCGATTCTCAAATTCTTATTCTCCGCGATTTTATTGAGTCTCTTCAGTCTTATGTCGCCGACGCGTCTGCGTCGGACACGTATATCTCACCAACACACATGCGTACGCTGCACGACGTCCGCAGGGACGTCGTGAATACCATCCGCCAAGTCGTCGACGTAGTTAGCAAGTATGCTGGTGGTGCGCTTCCCGAACCTGCGCGTGTCCGTGTTCGTGGCTTCATCTTGCACCTCCCTAAACGATGGGCAAGCGCGACGAATGCGAGTGCCGCGCCTGCCATTCCAGAAGGTACACCAGGCGCAAGCTCTGCCGCTGGTGCATCGGCAAGTAGTTCAGGCAACGGCCGGCGGAGTGGTCGGCATCGCAAAGATCGCAATGCCGGTGGGCCGGATAGGTCGCTATCTGGGACCCCTGCGTCGTCTCGTGCATCATCACCACTGGCATCCTCGCGTCCCAATATGGGCCGCCCAACTGCAAGTGCGGCCACCCGGGCTGCTCAACATATTCTGACACTTGCAACAGAGAGTTTGGATATGATGCGTGGTGTGACTGGAGTTGTAAAAGAGAGTCTGGATCGTGCAGACACGTACGTCGTACCTCTGTTCGTCAAGTCGGATGTGCTCATTTGACATTCTAGATGGGTGGAACGACTGCGTATCATTGGGGTTCAAAGGCAACAGCCAGCGGCCGATGAGCCGTTTGATCCTGCGACATCACCCAGCGCAGGATACCGGCAGTCGTTGCCTGGCTTGTCATCCACCCCTTCGACCCCGGCACAAGGCGATACGCCGCTCTCAGTTCCGTCCACTCCAGCAACATACCCATCTCCCGACGGGCTTCGAACGGGAATACGCTTGGGTGAGATGTCGGCGCGTGCCTCGTTGAGTGAGCTGCGTTTGGACGAGGATGGAGACCCGAATGGGTATCAGACACCCAAGCATGGATGCCGATCACTGTACGAAGAGAGAGAGGGAAGGGCAATGAGCGACAGGGTATGAATCGTATGATGGTGGACGAGGACGGATGAGTTCTATAGTGTGACTGCTTGATATTTAGCTAGTTAGTAAGTTGTATTACTAGATATATTACCCAAAGTGGAGCCCGATGAGTGGCTTCGCCACTCTGATGAGTGCTCATTTCAGCGACTTTTCATGGCCCTCTCTCTACAGCCCCGGCAAGGAAGTTGGGTTCGTTGGTCCACCCATCCGACCAGGCGGCTATTACCTCTCTGAACCAGATGGTGAATTCCTCTTCCTGAGCGCACCTCGAGAGCTGATCCTATCCCAGATATCTTCAAATTCACGCTTTACTGGACGCTCATTTTCCACCTCCCGTTCAACTTCATCGCTGGTACCTATGCCTTCTTCAACTTCCTCTTTCCACCCACGAGGACCATGCGGGATCCAA
Organism: Tylopilus plumbeoviolaceoides; assembly: GCA_003316375.1. Taxonomy (NCBI): domain Eukaryota; kingdom Fungi; phylum Basidiomycota; class Agaricomycetes; order Boletales; family Boletaceae; genus Tylopilus; species Tylopilus plumbeoviolaceoides. Next base: position 4,160 of record QFES01003351.1, read on the forward strand.
TCGTCCTCGTGTCCCCGCCCGCGCGCTTCCATTCACACACGCATTCACACTCACAACCACCCTCACACGCGCACTCGCGCTCGCTTTCCCTAACACAACCACCGTCATCGCCTCTACCCGCGCCGACCGACGAGTGGCTGAAACCACGCCGGCTCAACGCACGGCGCTCCCGATGGACATTTGCCCTCCTTGTCTTGTTCACGTTCCTTGTCGGAAGCTTGCTCAGCGCCGTCGTCGGCGCTGCCGTACTCGCGTGTGTCATCCTCGCCGTCTACCGTGCGGGGGGTTTCTATGTATCGACGTATGCCCGTATCCTTGTGGCTCGCCGCCTTGGTTCTGACGTTGGGTTAGGTGGATCCCGTTTATATGGGCCGTAATACAATCATTGATTACGCTGCTCGGGTACGTGGGGTTTCTTTCTTTCTTCCTCCTGTTCTCTCGCTCGTCGGAATGCACACACTGACAGTGTCAAACTACAATAGCGTATGGCCGTCAGTGATTGACATCATTTGAGTCGCGGCGCCTATGCACCCAACGGCTCTAGCACTACGGGCTAGCAATGTAATTGTCGCAGTATAATGTATTGGGATATCCCTATGGGCCTTGCAACGCCGCAATCTGAGCTTGGACCCCGACCTGGAAACCCTCAACGACTGCAGAGTGGCGACGCAATGCACTATGAAGGAGCGGTGCTTCGCCGAAGCGTGTGTGCAGGTGGGCTGCGTCGCCAAACGTCGACGTCAAGCAAGGGTCGAGGGAAGCTTCTCTGGCACTCTTTCGATCGTGTCAGGGTTGCCACGAACCTGTGATACGATCTCAATTCCCGATCGCAGATACTTGGTGGTGCTTCTTGGAGCGTACAAACGACGCGGCGTCCTAGGACCTTGTCCGAAATCGATATTGCTGCTGTGTGTCACTACTCACTCTTGTCCCAAAAGTCTGACGCTATGACGATCGGGGTTGGGATCGTGACGTGATATCGCTAGACGGTACGTCGTGCGTGTTGCGTATTTCTGCCTGTCTTGTGGCGAATCACGCGCAAATCTGAATGGGAGGTAACGGAGCATAGGTGTGGTCAAGAGAAGCACTTCCATCGCTGCTCCTCGGACGCGACTCGGTGCCCCCTCCCCCTTCCCTACCGACAGTGGTACTATATGCACTACATAGACGTTATTGCGATGCAGGGATGCTCCGTGTACCTACTATATCAATGGATGGGGTTTCGTCTGAAAGGAGACATCAATATCTCTTACCCTTTGTCACCCTGCAAAGGGTGCCAAATAGACTGGCGTGCCGGTGAAGGTGGGAGAGGCTGTCCTCCAAAACTCGCGTTCGAACGGCGACTCTCCATACAAGGTCCGATAATATCATGGCACATCATATATCATCGGACAGCCTGAGACGGTCCTGCGACGTGTGGCACGATCGGCGCTGCCCATGACAGAAGAACTATGGGCATGCTCGACGTGCGTGAGGTGTGCCGCGTTGGCGTTGGCGTTGGCTTTAATGGATACAAATCGGATGTGGATGTGATTTCGAAAGGCGCAGTGCCAGCCGCGTCGCGTCTGTCCATGGCGTGGACGGTAACTCGTCTGGATGTTTTTTTTGGCTTGTCGAGGAAATGACGTGATAGTGAAACATGCAATTGGGTGGTTGTCGAGCCACATCTGCCGCTTTTGGTCCCCCTGGCGCGTTTCTAGTTGTCTTCGTCATGGAAAAGGCGATCGAAGTGACTAGGATAGGACACCGTCTTGGAAGGATCGCGTCCAAAGGATGCATAATCGCGTTATCGTGATGAATTCGTTCTTCCAGCGGGAAGGTTTAGTGGCGCGATGGGCCATCAGATTGTTCGCGCCAGGGTCGAGACAACGCGGTGCGCAGAGACTCTTGTTCGAGTCTCGCTCAAACGAGGGATAGTGATCCTTACCCTTGTCCACTCGTGCGTGCGTACGCAGTGTGTAGCTGCGTTGGCTCCATCAAATGTTATGGCGATGATATATGAAGAAGCGCGCTCCAAGGGATAGCAACTGTTTCCAAAAGAGAACGTACTGGGTGCTCCTGCATCGTGTGCAGCGAATGCTCACAAGTGACGATAGAGAATTTTTGATGCATACCTATTAATTTGAGAATGCGACGACTCCCCAGAGCGCAAAGTGGGAAACTCTACATACCAACGAGTCCGTCCTTATCTCCAAATCGTCAAAAGGGCGTGCGAGCGAGCGGAGACAATATTTACGTGTAGCAGGACAAGACACGACGTAACTGATCAGATCGGAGCGCAGTCGTTTCATCAGGTGTTTGGATGATCGTCTTTTCGAGAGCGCCTCTGGGAGGGGAAACATCACATCAAGGTCGACATGGGTGCCGCAGACGGCCCTCCGTCCGAATATCGCGCGAACTCGAGTCTTTAACCCTGCGCAAACTGTGCAACGGTGAAAGGCTCCAATGGCGAGTCGTCCGATGACAAGTGGATTGATGATATCTACGGACGCGCCTCTTGAGTGATGGTTTTTTTTCTGTTCTTCCTGAATCGCGCATGATAGAAACGGGATCCAAGACGGCTCGGACGGATCTGTCGTGTACTTCAGTCTCATGAAGAGCCCAACGTCAATGGAGTGACTCGTTGTACCAAACCAAGTTGGCTCGCCAGTGGGTGTGACGTGGCTATGAACGAGTGCGTGATCTGTGACTTCACCCGTTTTTCACTTGTACATGTACCATTGATGCACCACGCAATGCGACGCCACCCAAGTTTCACGAATCCCAACTCCAACTTGAAGACTGCCAGAGGCAATGGACATCATGATTTGAGCCTTGCGATTTGATCATTGACAGCTGCATCCCACTTTGAGTCGACGAGGTTCCATGGACTGTTCCACGAGAAGTTCTTATCGCGTCTCGTCAACGGCTTCTCCTTCCCATAGACTGTCGGATTTGGGTACACAGTTCTAGATCAGGGCGCAAGGGGCTCGGCAACAAGGGGGCGGTGGTTCATACAACGCCTGTGAAATTCAATTTACATGGCACTTCATCAATGTGAGTACGGTATTGGTTCTGCTTGATCCAAAGAATCAAAGATGTATGAAAGAGCACCGATGAAAGCGCGAGCTTATTATTACATGTACGTGTTTATCTCAAAGGAGCAAAATTTTCTGTGCATATATTCGGCCGTCCTGTGCCAAGCGAAGGCGCGAAAAAGACGGGCCGCCATCAGGATCCTCCGCATTCATCGGCGAGAGCGAGGCGTTTCAAAGTGAATTCAATGAGTTGGACATGGCCGAGGGTCTATGATGATTCTCCAAACGCTCTATTACCTGATCTTGACGGGATAGATGCTTAGATGCTTCTATTCCGGCCTTGGAAAGAACTAACCGCGTTCGACATCTTGCAGGTTTCATACATCCACCCATGATAAATAAGTCGAGCCTTGACTTGAAGGTAAGCTAGGCAAGACTGATCCATATGCAAGTTGCAACTGCACAGTCCATACCAGCAATGGAAAATGGGCGGATATCATGATGTGCCACGCGAATGCCTCCAGTGATCTGTAACCTATCATAGGGGGGAAAGGGGGTCTGCCGCAACTGGATATAGTAGGTCTTGTTGTCCCTCCAGATTATCGTACACAACATTGCGCTGACCTTTCAGAATTCATGATGTAATATCTGAATCGTAAGCCGATACACCTCGGTTGCCACTTATAACTTCTGGGCCCCGGGAACAAACATTAAGTAACTCATCAGCCGCGTGTGCTAAACCTTCAGGATGAGGATACTGGCATACCATACTGAAAACGTTATCCGAGAACTCAACACAAGGCATATCTGTCTCCGTGTGATTTGACCCGTATACCAAAGTTCGGAATCGCGGGATGCCCCTTGTTCCAGCCGGAGCTCTGTGCGCATGAGCTGTTGAGCCTGCTGCCGTTCGTTTCAGCTGCAGTGGTAACATCTTACTATCATCGGTAGGTTTAATCTGATAATAATCAATTACGACGAACATGTGGGGGGAAATGTAAGTAATTGCCGAGGGCTGATGTGTCCATCATTTACCTTCCTTCTTTCATTTTCGCAGTGTTCGCATAGACGTCGTCAATAGGCCACTCTCTTGCGGGATCGTGTTTTTGAGGTGTCATCGATCCTGCGAGCAGGTAGAGGGTTCGCATGTATGCTCGGACCAGTGAAAAAGCTCAGCTTGGGAATCGCTGATCATTACTAGTAAGTACACGACGCCGACACGTCGATGCACCAACTCCTCATGATACATACGCATGGATGTGGCCAGTGAGACGAATCGCCGTTTTGAAAGACGGAGCGCCGGTGTTGTTGATAGAAGCCGCGGCCTCGCGTTCTTGGAGCTCCAATCATCCATCAAGTCGAAGCCCCTCTGAGTCTGTGCTCCTTTGATGCACGTTGATTTGGTTGATGGGCAAAAGCCTGATAGCCAAGGGTGCTGTAGCATGTCGTGCGGATCGATCATGGGCGATGCCGATAGCCCTGCCAGAAGGCTCTGTCATGCTAGCGTCGAGAAGTACGTTGGTCGGTTTGCGGTGCTCGAGTGTACCTTCTGCGCATGGTGGGTATCGCGATAACGCACTCGGGTGATGTTGGGACATGTGATGACGGACGAGGACGGACGACTCGGAGCGGCACTCCATCCGTGAGGCTTTGCACCGATATATGGGATCCTGAGCGACGGAGAGGAGGCCTCGTGTTTCACTTTCGATTGATTCGCGTGTGTCGATCTCCGTGTCGGTGATTTGAACGTTCCTGCATGGAACAGGAAAGTTGACGACAATCCGACTCGGGGTGGCCTGCTCTCTCGACGTTGCGGTGTATACCGGGGTCGACGAACCGTCGAGATCCGGTGTCACAGAATTTAGAAGCGTGTGCCGGTGTTTGAACCAAAAAGAAAGTCGTAACGTGGTGTGGTTACCATGCACACTGACACACGGGCGTTTTTCATTGTCAAAAGGACCGTGACAGTGATGGGCGTGCTGGAGATGAGAAATTTGGAGTACTATGTATGGGCGTCGGCGACGGGCCCCGCCCAGGCCCATCAAAACGCACGAACGGCATCTCCCGAGCGGGCATCCCCGACAAGCCCGGTATGTCGTTCGCTCGTTGGCACACGTGACGGCGATTGCCGCTTTCCTTGGACCCACTTTTTTTTTTCCTACGTTCTCTTCGAAACGAGGTCAACTGGCAAGTCGCATTGAATTTCTGATTGGCCAGGCGAATAAACCCAGGAGATCACGCGTTTTGGCATCGCTTGTTCTGACGATGCCAGTGACATGTGCGGGTGTTACGACCTCAATGACCTGGCACCGATGACAACTACCCCGCTACGCTGGCATGCGTTTGGGGTAATTTGTAAACCAGAGTACTATAAATGATGGAACCAGATGCCCCCAGCGTGGTACCTGTCGTAACGAGGGAACGGCGATAGATCCGCCGGGCGGACGCTACATCGTTATCGGGCACATGCGCGCAGAAAACAAGCGGTGTGGGACTCAGGTTTCAGGCTCTTGATTGAGGTCTCACTTTGGTTTCAACTCTGCAGGGCCGGCCAAGGACACCCACTTTTTTTCTCGCATCGCCGGAAGCGAACGGGAGGCACGGTGACGGAACACTACAACTGTCCTTTGACATACTTGGGCAAAAAGCACATCTAGACCCTTGAGTCGCAAAAGAACAGTTGAATTGCCGCGCATCTCAACTGCTCGATCATGCCCAGAGAATTTTAATTGGTGGCACGTTTCCGATCGCAGAGCACTCAAAGTTTATGACACTGTACATCATGGGAGGTGACGAAACAGACGGGAGCAAAAACAATAAAAGGGAAATATATGGGAATAAAAGGAGATGCGATTTTTTTTGCTTTGTCTTATCTTATCAAGCGACCCAATATGGCACGGACACGTATCTGATTGCGTGTACGGCCGGCGGGCTGTAGAGCGCAACAACCAAGGTTCATAAACAGGCCGGACCGACTGTGCGTGTGGACATTGCGGCCGCACCGGTTTGGCGCGGGATACGACGCCCAATCAAGGATGTGGTGTGTGTATCTTTGCTAGGCCGCGGGTTGCAACGGGCGTAGAGGGTCCCGAAGGACGAGACACGTTCCACGTCGGGTCATTCGGACACTCACGGCGGAATGATGCATCACGTACAGCCGTGAGGGCGATGCTGTGATGGGCCTCGTCCATGTGTAGGGTGGATCACAAACTGTGAAGGAAGCAGTGGAAAGTGGTCACCATGTTAGCCACGGAAGAAAGAAGAAAGGACGCCACAGTGATCATAGGTCTAAATCCTTGAATCAAAACAACCAAAAAGACATTGAACTGTAAGAGTAAGGCAGGATGCATGAAACTTTGTGTGTTCGTCAGAGATGGGAAGGACCCATTGATTGGAGCGGCGGTGTGAGATAAGATTGACCCTGGGTACGGCGCCACAAAACAAATAGATGCAAATAATGATGTACGCCTCCGTATCATAGTATGTAATACGCGCGCAGATTTCCGAGATTGTCGCGCCCATTAGCGATAAAATTTCACCAGAGATGAAGATAGCGGATACGGAGAACGGTTGGGCTGAGATGCGAAGAATTGTTGATATGAATTTTAAAGCGAAATACAGGAGGATTGGTGGCAGAGACGGATTCAAACGACGGTGTTGGGGGAGGGATAATTGAAATTTACGATTTTGAAACGAAAGTAATCTGATTGGCCGGATTTAGTTTTTTGTGGTTATCTATTAGTTTATCGGTTCCCGTCGACAATAATCATAAACTCTCTGTGCACTTCTTCTGTCCCCGTTTCTCCTCCTCAACCAAACCCTCCCCCGCCTTACCTTTCTCCTCTCCCTCTCCTTCTCGTCGCGCTCCTCGTCCTCTACACCTTGTCCTTGTAATTCTCCGTCCGTACCCTTCCCGCTCCCGATCCCCGCCTACTTGAACTGACACTCGTCCCAATCGACAATCTCAATCGTACTCAAAAGCATCTTTAATCGTATCGCTAGATAAACTTTTTTTTTCTCAAAAATGTCCCCAATCGTAATGGAACCCCCCGCCCTCAACATGCATCATCTCTCTCGCATACAGCAGCAGTTCTCTTCCAGCACCCCCACCGACCAACACGCATCCTCCTCCCCTGTCATTGCAGATGCCGCACATGCTCTCCACCAGCGCATTACATCCGGCGAGTTCGCCACCTATGAGCAGCTCCTCCAGCAGCAAAAGGATCGCGCCCTGCAGCCCCCTGTTGACGACCAGCCAAATCCCTCCAACACCGTCGTCGCACCGCAGCAGCCCTCGCAGCGGCAGTCGAATCAACCCCAGTCACAACCCACAGAACAAGTCGCCGCGCCCCCACCACCACTACAAGAAAAGCCCGCTCAGCAGCCTGCCCAACAGCAGCGTACTGGCTGTACCAACTGTGGAACCTTTGACACGCCTCTCTGGAGACGCGACGCCCAGGGCAAGACCATCTGCAATGCTTGCGGTGAGTTGATTCCATCCATTTTCATCTCATCCGCTTTCATTTCCTCCTTCGTCGTCACGTGTCAACGCGTGGCACGGCTTGGGTCGCGGGCGCCCGTTTTGTCCCAGCACGTTCCATGCTAGCCGGTCGATGTATATTATCATACCACGTTGAGGCTACATCTGCACCGCGTGTTCTCGGCATGTCAGTCGGACATGATGGCGATTGGCCCAGATTCTTTTTTCCTACGCTTTTGTCCAACCTACCGTCTTGTCAGTGCAGTAGCAGTGTGCTGATTGAAATGTGTGCAACTCGTGGGCACTTTGCTTGCCGTTTTTCGTTGTTTATCGTCTCTAGGTCTCTACCTCAAATCACGCAAGGTTGCTCGTCCCACTTCTCTGGCCCGTACCCCAACGCCTTCCACTACCTCTGCTTCTACGCGACCCCCGTCTCAGCCTCCAAACGGTAGTGCGGATTCCGACATGTCGAATCCAAATCTGGCATCTGTAACTCCGGCAGCATCACCTTCTTCCCAAAATCAGCACTCGAAAACTACGGATGTCCCCTCCTCGTCTGTACAGACTGAGGGCTCCGCTCCTCAGCAAAAATCCACTTCATCCACCAAGCCTGTTTCTGCCACAGGTGCGCACGCCGACACTGGTGGTGGCACGTGTCCTGGGGATGGACGGTGCGATGGCACTGGAGGATCCAGCGCATGTGCTGGTTGTCCGACGCTGAACAATTCTCTTCCAGTGCCTGGGAGGCTCGACCCAGTGCCTGCAACCACAGACGAGACCGCGGTTGTCACACAAGCAGCTTCACCTGCTCCCGTTTCCTCGCCTGGCGCTGATGCCGACAGCCCCGCACCTGCCAAGAAGGTGAAGTCAGCAGTCGGAGCATTGAGCTGTGCGAACTGTGGCACTAGCACCACCCCGCTCTGGAGGAGGGATGACGTGGGTAACAACATCTGCAATGCATGCGGTGCGTTTCTATCTCATTTCACCTCTGCTGTGCTTGGGGCGTGTACTCTTACCCTCGTCTTTATTCCCTGGATTATGTCTAAGTTTCGTAACCTGGCATGGCCCACATTGATTCATCCACGATGCGCGCATGTCTTCCGCTTCAGGTATCGGGATGTCTGATGCCATTCCATCTTGCCTTTCTTTTGCGCTACTTCCCTTTATCTTATCTTCCATGTCGTGGTTCCGTCTCAGTGGCGCCGTTCGGTTTTGTCTGTCTACAGCTTTTCCCACCGTGTCGGCACAATCATGCGTCATCGGACAGGTTTAATTGACAATTCTTCATTAGGTCTGTATTTCAAACTTCATGGCACTCATCGCCCCAATTCGATGAAGAAGACCGTGATCAAGCGACGGAAACGTGTTCCTGCCGCAGGTGGCATGTCCTCGACACGCATCACCGATCATCAAGCGGCAGAAGCTCTCGTTGGAATCGGCCAATCGGGTGGCAGTCAAAACGCGAACACAGGAGGAGAAGAGAGTGATAACGAGGTTGAAGAACCGCAACCCCGGCGGAAACGTGCCCGAAGGGGGAAGAGCGATCGTGAGAAAGGTCGTGTTCGGGAGAAGGACGAAGATGAGGATATGGGTGACCCTGAAGATGAGTCGCCACAGGAGAGCGGTGGACGGGGACGGGGCAAGGGTGAGCGTGCATCCGCACGAAAAGCCTCTCGGGACTCTCACAGTTCTTTATGGGCTGAAGGTGCACTGAGTATGCATCATCAAATCGTGGAAGCACTCGGAGACCGTTGCCATTCGCTCCCTCGCGCTATGCAACCAGGGCCCGAGCTGGATCGCTTCGCGCACCACCTGGGGCGCGTTCCCTCTGGCCATGGAGCATTTATCGCATCGCCTCACGCCGGTCTCGACCTGCCTCCACTGAACGCCGCATTAGGGGAACGTTATGGGTATGGTCCACCTGGTCTTCTTGGTGCCCGTGATTTTGGCGGTGCACAGTCCAGCTATATGCGGTCTGGTTCTAATGCACCCAGCAGAACGCATTCTCCATTAAACCCTGGACTTGCTGCGGGTGTCGGCTATGCTCTACCTCTGCCACATGGTGTGGGTCATGGGTATTATAACCTCGGACATGGACCCTCGCCACCTCCCCACGACGCCCTTAACGGTGTCTTGACAGCGGTCATTCCTACAGCGAGCGAGCTGCGGCAACATTATCTGGAGCTGCATGAGCAACGCAGGCGATTTGAGGAGTTGCTCGAGAAGACGGACAAGATGATGGCAGGCATAAAGCGCGGACTCGACGAGATGCAGACGGGTGCGCCACAACCTCCCCCACAGCCGTCTCCACCACAGGCACAGCCACAACATCCAGCGCAACAGTTGCCTCAGCCCGTACCTCAACAACCTCCATCTCACGAACAGCCTCCTCAGCAACCTTCCCAACCCGGCTTGAACCCGGCGACACCCTCCGTCCCTCTTCCTCGAACGGGTGAACGGGAACGGAGCCGTGAGTCGATCTGGCCCGTCGAGTCCGCTCCGCCACGAGAATAGAGGACGCGATGAAGATACCCACCATTTTACACCAAAATATGACTTTGCTGTCGTTCCTGCTATCGTACACTCGTTTCATGGTCTTGTCAAACTCCACTTGCATTCTCAACGCCTGTAAGGCACGCTGGTTGGCCTTCGTGGTTCCTAGTTACCAGCGGGACACTAACATTATGCTGTGCTTGGCTACTATCTATGATTTCTTCTTTCTTTTTAAACATGCTCACATATGCGTATAGGCTCGTCATTGTTGTTTGGTTCTCATTTATTCGTTTCTTTTTCTCTAGCCTAGGTTCATTGCCCTTCGCTTCATGCAACCCTTTGACAGTTCTCCACCGTTGTTATCCCCATTCTACAAAAACACTTTTATGGTCATACCTTTGTTCCATCCTCGCATTTGTCCGATTTGGTTCCGTATATAATATCTATTTCGTTCTCTCCCTAGTGTAGATACGCCGTGTCGTCCCGGGTGGATTGGAGGGGGATAGCTGGCGTTGCAGTCTCTAATACATTATAATCGTTGTTTATACACTTTTTTCTTCTGGGATTCGATCTTAGACGAGTGACGGAAAATGATCAAGGCCCGGGGTAGGTACGGGGTAGGTACGGTTGTGCTCCTGAGGGATGCTAGAACAAAGGCGGCATTGGCCCGAGTGGCACGAATGACGGGCTTCAGTGTTTCCACTGACAGTGCATTGGATCGACTGACCACCTCGAGTGACGCGCGTCAGTTGGACTTTTCGCTGAGAGGACGAGCCTGAAGGGGAGGGGAAGTTGAGCGAGCGCGTGCATCCTTCGTTGGTCCGCCTGCCACCTCACGTCCAAGGGGGAACGGTGCCAAGGGGTACTAGTACGTGCGGCAAGCTCATTACATCGCACTGTCCTGTACGACCGCTGTCTGAAGGCTTTCAAGTTCTCTCCTGTCCGCGGGCACACTTGGAAGGGCCGTTCTATGAAGCTGCAAACCGTCCGAGCATTGAGAGCAAGAACGAAAATTTGAACACGGCAACTTCAAGGAATCTCATGGTATGTATATTCCGCAGAGTTGCCCACCGCTGCGAGAGCAATTAATTCCAAACGTCGAAGTAATAGTCCAGCTTCTACGAATAGCTGGCGAGCGACCTGAGAATGTGCATCATCGTGAAATGAATGTCATCAAAGGTTATCATTATTAGCGCAGAGATACTAGTACACGTCGCGAAATGCGTCTTTGAGAGCATGCGATGGAAAGGTGAAGGAGTAGGGCATCCCCTTGTCGTCCTCCGATACCATTCCGACACAAATCTGTAAAGGCCACGGTATCATAATAGATCATAAGTGGGTAATAGGGGGAATGATCACCGAGAGTGTCCATGTTGGTCTCAAGACGCAAGAGCGAATTCTTAGGCCCAAACTACTTGGTGCTCAATTGCAAGATAATACCTAGTCGGAAGAAGAGGGCTAAGAAGTCGGGCGATTACCTACGGGGATGCAGGCAATTCCTGGAATGAAACCCACGATAGCCTTGAGCTGGAAAGGTTTCTGCCGACTCGCCGCCTTCACCTCGTTGTCATAAATATGCGATCAAAGATCTGCGGAGTCAATGATAGGCTAGGACTTACCAAGGACAGATGAGACGACTCCATCCCATATTTATATCACTGCAGATACATCAACCCTGCATTCGGGTTCTGATCAGAACTATTACCTTCCGTTCGTTTTCTAAGTTTTAATCCTCAGCTAGCTGCAAACATTGCTGCCCATTCTCGAGATGTGTTTGAAGTCTCTGAATGCACTGAAGAAAGAAATGAAGTGGTCTGGAAATCTAGTTCGTGAGATTGATCCTCGTTTCATGATGCATATTCATATAACATAACTGCTGCCAACTCATTGTGAGAAGTCTAGGCTAATCTATTTCACACCACGGAGATGATCTGTTCCCCAGTTCGCTTCTTAACCCGATATACTCACGGCTGAATTCAGACACCCACCTTGGATGGACATTTATGGTGACATAGATCCGCGAGCTCTTTGTATCGCCTTGGTTCCTGAAGAGTGACGACGAAAGTGCGTTGTGTCACGACTAAAAAAACATCGGAGGGTGAAGCTTGTCAGAGTCCATCACCATTCGGCTATTTTGGTGCAGAACTTGTCTTGCTGTGGTTGACTTGGAGAGTCGGTCGGACTTGGTCCTGTATCCTGTTTCATATCATTGGGTATCGTCGATGAGACTCTGCCATCATAAAAGCATAAAGCAAAACAGTGGGAAGTCAGCTACCAACTTACGGCTAGGTATCAGCCCTTACCCCAGAGTCTGAGCTTGACTACCTGGTCTTGACATGTTGTGCGATGGGGAAAGGCGCTCGAATTGGTCGCATCGCGCGCCGCGGTGCGTTCCGAGCGGTACACCGTACGACACAGTTGGTCGTCGCGTCATGATGCCTTCATTTATCAGGTTGAGTACGGGCCTGATGTGATGATGCGATCGTGGCATCATCAACGAATGCGTGGTGACGTTACCGTGTACTCTAGCATGATGAGAACTGGGTGGTCCAGACAGCGGGAGTGAGAACCTCGTGGGCATTCAGGAATGAGGTCGAGTGAGCGACGGTCACTGGCAGATACGACGGTGCGATTGTGGTGTTGTCTCATGAGTGCTACGTTGATGATGTGTCGTCACACTTGGTCTCGAGGCATTCCGGGCGTCCCTAATGGTCGTGGGCGTTGTCGAGAGCGCTGGCTTTCGGTCCGTCGGTCTCGGTGTGGCGATTCCCTGCCAGTGAGGCGCCATGAGGTGGCAGTGATAGCGACGCCGTCTCACCCCCTGACCTGGCAGGTCTACGCGCAGACGGCGCGGCGTGCGTGGTGTGTCGTGCGGGCGGGCATATGAAGCGATGGGACCATGAGCATGCGTGCTTGCGTTCTGATGCGTTTGACGGGGTTCTTCGTCAAGTCCCTGACACCCTCGTTCTGCCTAGATAATCCTGAGATGGTCGGATTGCCGTCTCGCTCGATGTCGCAGCTCGATAACACTGCATACACTCTCTCGAGCTTGACGTCGGGGACCTTTCGGAGACCTCTCGGGTGCGTCTTCTGCGTCTCTCGAGCTTCTTCGCCAGTCGTTGTCGATCGCGACGATTGCTCGCGCAGATATTTCTCCTCGTATGGAACCATTAGGTATCTTTGGGTGAGTTGTCTCCTCCGTCGTCCATCATCTGCATTTTGATACGTCTACACACCCTCGAGCAATATGCTGACGGAGTGGGTATGTCGCCATACATGTAGTGGAATGTGTTCGGACGACAGGCGAGGGCATGGGAGAGTGAAATGAAGCAGGTTGAGCTGCTGCTGGTCGAGACTCTGGTGGTCTAGACGTGGATGAGCTATGATCTTGTCGGAAAACAATGGCAAAACACTACCGGCTTATCGCGGGGGCTCGAAGTCATGTAACTGGAAATCCGCCGTGTCCAAGCGGCGAGAAACACTGAAGACAACAGAAATGAACCATGCTCTATTGTTTTGGGCGAGAACGTACGGGAAGTCATACTGTGTGACAGCGATGGTGTGACAGCGAAGATGCGTGACATATGTGAGCCAGTCCGAGTCACTGCTGCTCAGGCTGCCAGTGAGGTTCAATACAGCCTGACTTCACATCGCGGTGCACACGATACTACTGGGCCGTCACGGTGATTTCGGTGGTCCTAGCTATCAGGCCTTTGCAAATCAATACCTTCTCTGAACATTGAACTCCATGTGCTGAGGCAGACTCCATTCAAGTCGCGATCACAGTTGCCTCGAACTCGGATGCTGTGAGAGAGAATATTCAAGTTCTTCCTCACTTTTCAAGTCTTAGAAATGGTATGGTCGTGCTTTCTGTAGGGACTGGCTTCCCGAATTCCAACCAGTTCGTCACGATGCCACCACGCCCTTCACCGTCAAGGTTTGCCTCATTTATGTTTACACCATCCGTTCCCTGGGCCGTTGTTTCTCTATCACTATTTCTACTATGTACGTGTTTTGACTAGCACTATTGCCTATCCCTTGCCAGAGCCTGAAATTAACGCCAGGTGAGCCATAGTTGTACCGTCTGTCATGGTCCTCAGTGATCTCGTTGACTCAGGTCATACGCTATCGAAAAGATTACTCTCCCAGATTCCGCATGAATTGACTCTAGTTACCCTGACATCTGGTGCAGTGGTGTTTAACAGTGCGCACTGGCGATGGTCCAAGTTCTTCCCGTCATGTGACAAAGATTTGAAGCGGTTCGTTCCTGATCGATGATCTAGCACCTCCTTTGTGAACCTAACGAGCAAGCAGTTGAACAATTTCAAGCTGCACATTTGGTAACGCTCCACGTCAGTGCCCATAGCACACCAACGTTCGTCGACAGCGATGGCAAAAAAAAGGATCAGGCGCAAAATTGGCTTGCAGTTATCTTAATAACCCCTTTCGCCGTTCTCCGGAGAGCCGATTCTTTTCCATCCGCCCTTATCTCTCAAAGATTCCGAGTCCGCTCGATATATCAGACGCCAAGAGCTCTACTTGTCACCCGTGTCTAGTACGGTCACCTCCCCTTTACATTACACGTATGTGAAACAAAGACCATTTCCAGACCATTTCCTAGATGTGTTGGGTCCAATTTACTCCACCTTTGATTGCCCAGACATTCACTTATCTGTACGAGTGTCACCGATGTTGTGTGTCCATTCTACCCAAGTACAGCGACTGAACTCATCTCGATCTATGAACGGCTTCTCTTGTTGACTCGGAGCACCACGGAAAGCAGGTAATACGAACCATCACGATGGTGGAAATGAACCGCTGCGTCATCATCTTTAAATGACCTGGTGATTACCAAGGCGGCGTACATAATATTCAAATGAGCGTTGTGTCACGAATCTGTCCGCTCAGGACCACAAGCAAGCTAGTCCAAGTTTGACTCACTGACAATCTGAATCCCACACCTCTGTACCAACTACCGACAAATAAATGACATTATCTTGAAGGTAATTCTTCTACTTGCTAGCCCCGCCAAGGTATGTCATATAACTAACGTTCAGGTTTCAAGTGGGAATTCCGGAAGAGCCATTTTGAAGCGGCAGAATTTTTCTGCCACTGGCACCCTACCAGAATTCGACTTACGAACGATAGCCTTGGCATCTCAACCAAATACCACTTTTCTTCATGACGTCCGTTGGTACCCACCACCCAATCTCATACTCCGATCGATATTGGTCGATCTTGCCAACCCGCTGGGACAGGAGAGTTCTTGGTATTCTGTTGCATCACTGTGTGAGCGCCGCGGTGTACATAGTGAATGGCGTTTGGCATGGATTTAGTAAACGGCAAGGGTGTTGGATACCAGCAGCTGCGGCTACGCGCACTTGCTGGTTACCTTGAGACGGACTTTGTCGGCTGCACAAGGTCAACAGGAAAGGTAAGTGAGATGTGGCTAGGATATTGCTCACGGTAGGCGACGGTGAGAACCGTAGCTATTAGCAAGCTATGCTGATTCATGGGACTTGTACAGGTGTTTCCCAACGTCATGGTGACGTCGGAAAACGCCGTGGGTGCTCTTGTCCGAGGAGAAAAGTAAACAGAGCAAGATGCATGTCAAACTCCCACACCATCTCACAAAGGTGTTCAGCGCTGGCACGCTCAGAGAACAAGTCCATTACGCTGCAGAATGAGTCCGACTCCGCGGTTGACGGTATGTGTTCAAGTTCGCGTGGCGACTATCTGAATCACGTCCTCACGCGCCAACTCGACACAGGTCGACAACAAACGCACAGAACGATGGTTGCTGACGAGCGCACTATACTAGAATTCGGCCACCTGCCAGTGGATGGCGTCCGAGCGTGACAGCGGGGCGCTGAGAACGATCGCCGATCTCGCTGCAAGATGACCCTACAGTGTGAATGCCCGTCCCCAGCCCTGTTTCACTGGTAATCACATCGGCCCTTGCCGTGCACCTCGAAGCGCTCAGCGGCCGTGCACAGGCTCACGGTGCTTACTAGTACATGTGTATCAGCGCTCAATCAAGGTCCGAACCGTGTGCTGCGGCCAGCGGCGCCTTTTGAAAGGTAGTGCTGTCAGTGTCATTGCCTCGAGACAGGACAGTGCCTGTAAGGGGGTATTACCATCCGTTCCATGAGTATGCAATCAGAACATGCGGGGTTGACCCGAGTTGACCTTGGTCTGTAGCCGCGCTGACCGAGCCGCTCCGATGGCACGTCCAAATCGTCTCGTCTGTGTGCTTGAACCCGGCCTCGACCTATAAACTGTCGGAAACACTGCGACTTGGTCGATCAGTTCGGTCGAACGCTGTCACGGTTGGGTGTTAGACACGGCTGTTCAGATGAAAGATAACCGATGCGGCGCCTGATGAACTTTTAGCTTCCGTTGTACGTTGCCTCCCTCTCTCCGCGTCGGAAAGTTAAAAGTTGGGTTCGATCTATCAGTTTGCGCCACTAATACATGGTGCTGTGTCGTCGGCGTCCGATGGACCGCAGGCCGTCTGACACCGCAAGTGTGCATGACTCGTGTCCGATGAGTCGCCCAAGCACCCTCGAGGTCGATCAACAGGGGGTTAAAGCTAAAGCATATGATTTGGACCAAGGGATGAAGTTCATGGTGCGGTCGCGAGTCAGTTCACCGTGTATCGGGCTGCCTCGATCACAAGGGACAATATGATGGGTCCGACGACCGGTTCGCGTAGTGACGAGCAATCGTTATGTCATCGCAAGCGCGAACTGGGCGCCCAAGGTGCTGGACAGGGCCGAAGAACGGAACTGACTTCGGAACAGTCATTCTGCCGGATAACTTACGAATACATTTTCAAGGGGTTCATCTATGATACGAGTAGGAGTCCATCAGTAGTACAACATTGAATGAACGGATCAACCAATACCCAACGCCAACGTAGATAAAAAGATAATAAAAACCGTC
>QFES01003361.1:0-29758 GCA_003316375.1 Tylopilus plumbeoviolaceoides
ACAAGTATTCATTGTCAATCACTTAGGACAGACTGAATAGAATAACATAGGACAGACCATCCAAGTCAGAGTTTTTCACAAATATAGTACTGCTATATATTTTCATAAACATACTACTGTCATATAAAACAATGTTGGAAAGGCTGACAGACTTGTTTATAAGCATAGTGCTGCTACATATGTTCACAAACATAGTACTGTTGTATAGGATAGTATAGGACAGACTGTTAGACTTGTCCATATATCAATTGCTGCTACATGTGTTCACAAACATAGTACTGTCACATAGGATAATATAGGACAGACTGTGAGACTTGTTCATATATAAATTGCTGCTACATGTGTTTACAAACATAGTACTGTCACATAGGATAATATAGGACAGACTGTTAGACTTGTTCATATATCAATTGCTGCTACATGTGTTTATAAACATAGTACTGTCACATAGGATAATATAGGACAGGCTGTTAGACTTGTTCATATATAAATTGCTGTCACATATAACCAGAGCACACTATATGATTCAATTGATACATGCTGTCTATGCTCTCAGTAATTATCTACTATGATCAGATGATATATCTTTCTGATAAATAGTGTGAAGCTATATGCAGTAGACCTTGATATAGATAACATTGTCTTTTTAATTAAATTTTCCTGATGGAATGGATTTAGGGAGATGTAAAGTAACCGCATTTGGTAGGACCTTCGTGATAATATAAGGTCCAATCCATTTTTGGGTTAATTTCCATGCGGTGTAAGGGAGTTTGAGATGTTCTGTGGATAGCCATACCTGATCGCTGATGGCGTAATCCATTGCTTCGCTTCTTTTTTGCTCCGCGGAACGTTTCATTCTTTTTTGGGATGCCTCGAGGGCTTCTTTTATTTCCGCGTGAGCTTCTCCTGCTTCCTTGCCGAATTTTCCGGCTGTGGTCTTGGCGTTTCCTTCGAAACCTAAATGGGGATGATAGTTTTGGGTGATTGTGAAAGGAATGGTACCGGTGGCAGAAGTGAGAGCGTTATTGTGCTGAAATTGGGCTAATTTGATCCATTCGGCCCAAGTTTCCTGTTTCTTTGCCACGTAAGCACGGAGGTATTGTTCTAGATCTCGATTGATCCTTTCGGTTTGCCCGTCGGTTTGAGGGTGATAGGCCGTGGAGAGCCATTGCTTGATCCTGAGGAGTTTACAAGTTCGGAAGTGAAATCTGAAACAAATTGTGGTCCACGATCTGAAACTATAGTACGAGGAAGTCCATGAATACACCAGATGTTGTCTCTGAAAATACGAGCCAAGTCTTTGGAAGACTTAGTCTTGACACAAGGAACAAAGACTACTTCTTTAGAGAATCTGTCCACGACAACACAAATTGAGTCATATGAATATGAAAGAGGAAGTCCGGTAATGAAATCGACGGAGATGTCTTCCCATGGATGTTCGGGAATAGGAAGGGGCAAAAGTTTCCCTGCCGGTGCTTTTTGCTTACCCTTCGTGAGGGCGCACGTTTGGCAAGAATCTACGTAGAGTTTGGTATCTTTAGTAATTCCGGGCCATGTGAAATATCGAGAAAGAAGATGAATAGTTCTTGCCTGACCAGGATGGCCGGCAATGGGAGCGTTGTGACAAATGTTTAAGAGTTTTGTGTGAAGCGAAGGGGGAACGAAAGTTTTTCCAGAATTATTTTTGAATATTTTTTCCTCATCATTGAAGGTGAAACCTTCTACGTCCCCTGAGATCTTCTGTGATTCGGAGATTAGTTCATCGTAAAAGGAAGAGGATAAGGAAATATTGTTTGCTTCTGTTATTTCTGGAAATATGGTGATGTTAGTATTGTGATTCGTAACCGCATCACCATGATCTGGTCTTCTTGATAGAGCGTCAGCTCGACCATTCGTTGTTCCTGGCTTATAGCACATTGTATAGTTGAATTCTTGGAGGAGTGCGTGCCAGCGTGCTTGTCTAGGGGATAAGGTTTGTGGCTTTTGCCAATATTCCAAATTTTTGTGATCCGTCCAGATCTCAAAGGATTCTCCCTATAAGGTAATGGCGCCATTCTTTAAGAGCTCGAATGACTGCCAAGAGTTCCTTATCATAGATCGGATAGTTTCATTCTGCGCTGTCAAAGGAATGAGAGATAAATGCTGTAGGTCGCCACAAACCAACTTCCCCTTTAACAGATAGTACTCCTCCCGTAGCGATATCGCTAGCGTCAGTTTCCACTCGCATTTCTTTCTCTTGATCAGGGTATGCGAGTAAAGGTGCCTTGGTAAAGCATTCCTTAAGGTCGTTGAACGCTTTTTCTTGCCTGGGTCCCCATTCGAAGGGTGCGTCCTTTTTGGTGAGATCATTTAAGGGTCTAGCGATGTCAGCGAAATTAGCAATGAAACGTCGGTAATAATTGCAAAGCCCAAGAAAGCCTTGCACTTGTTTGAGTCTGGTCGGAGTTGGCCAATCAAGGACCCCGGCCACCTTTGACTTTTGCATCTCGACTCCTTCTTTTGATACGACCATTCTGAGGAAGTCTACCTTCTTTTGTTCAAAATGACATTTCTTGGGTTTGACATAGAGGTCGTTTTCTCGTAAGCGTTGAAGGACTTCTTTAACAATCTTTCGGTGTTCCTCCGTTGGCCTTCCTTTGGTGAAGATATTACAGTCGTCCATAAAAATGATGACGACCGTGTACATGTTGTTGAAGACATCGTTCATCATCTGTTGAAACGTGGACGGTGAGTTGGTCATTCCAAAGTACATTACCAATGGTTCGTAGGAACCAAGAGGCGTAACAAAGGCTCCTTTCCATTCATCTCCTTCTTTAATGTGGATATTGTTGTATCCCCACCTAAGATCCATAGTGGTGAAGAGGTCAGCACCTTTGAGTCGATCTATGAGCTGAGGGATTAGTGGTAATGGATAAGCATTTTTGATGGTTCTATCATTAAGATAACAATAATCAATGACCATTCGTTTTTTACCATCCTTTTTGGGAATAAAGAACACGGGTGAAGTTTGAGGAGATTTGGAAGGTCGGATATATCCCTTTTTGAGGTCTTTTTCGATGAAGGTTCTAACTTCTTCCATGTCAGCATCTGAAAGGGGAATGATACGACCTTTTCTGGGTTCAAAATTGGGCTTGAGATCGATGGCGTGATCCCATGGTTTTCTGATCGGCATTCGTTCCGATTCATTCTGTGAAAAGACGTCAAGATAATCATGATATTGAATGGGTACTTTTTCTTTAAGTCCTTCTTCAATAGCTCTTTGGAACATAGAAGCCGGTAGCCGATCTGTTTGGCGAAATTTGCATTGATTAGTACATCTAGAGAACGTCAGTTCCCTTTTTACCCAATTGATTTTGGGGTTGTGTCGTTCTAGCCAATCATATCCTATGAAAAGTGAGTGCGTTCCCAGAACGGTAACATAAAAGTCTGCATATTCTGAATGTCCTTGAATGTTAAACAACACTGTAACCTGATGCGTGATTCTTCCTATTGCTCCTTCGGAGCCATCCGCATTTGTCACTATAATGGGTGTGGTTAGTTTATCCAAAACGAGATTATGATATCTGCAGGGGTCTGAGTCGATGAAGGAATTAGAAGCTCCTGAATCGAGTAAGGCATATAAGTCTGCCGATTTCCATCTGCTGGTGGTTTTGAATCGGAGACTTGTTCGGAGAGTGAATTGTTTCTTGGTATCGAGGGATTGTGATGATATTTCTGTGGAGCAGTTAGTCATAGGGGAATTAAGCACATCTTTGGACGCCACACTTTCTCTGAAAGACGCCCTGAAAATAGATCCTATCGTGCATACAGGAAAGTCATCGTCAGTACATTCTATGAGATTATGAACACCCTCTTTGTTCACAATCATTGGCCTTTTAAAGCCTCCTGTTGCTTAGCTTCAACCGTGAGTTTGTCTCGCCAGTAGGCTTCGGCTTCAGCTGTTACATAAGCGGCATTGTGGGAGGTGTACCCCCCTCCTGTGACCGGTTGCGGTTGAGCCGGTGCAAGTTCCGAAGATCTTGCATTCATCTTCTTCGGCTTCTTGCAATTTCGGGTGATATGCCCTACTTCTCTGCAGTTGTAGCACATATGGGTATCACTGGCGTACTGCATCCCTATCTCCATTGGGGCTCCACGGCCAGGCTGTAACCCTGTGGGCGTAAACCTTGGTTGACTCTGTCCCTGAGCCTGGGAAGGACGATATTGTCCTCGGTAAGGCTTTGGGGCCTGAGCTGCCCTAGCCACTCCTCATTCCTCATGGATCCTTTCCAATGTTTTTCCGTAGACATCGTACCGTTTGTAGAGCTCTTCATAATCATCGTCGTCGATATCACAATGAAGAGAGACTGGTTGGTATGTGGCGAATCTAATCACCTGCTTGAGAAGATGCACCACTTCTCCTTCAGAGACCTTCGCTTCTCATTTGAGTATGTCGAACTTTTGAAGGAAGTCCGACGTAAGCAAAGTTCCTTGTCGGAGGGCCTTTAACTCCTGATACGACTGGTACTCGAGGGTCGTAATCTGGAAGAACTCTGTAAATTCCTTTTGGAAGTCGGCCCAAGATGGCCAAGCATCGTCTCCCCATAGGTCTACTGCATCGCTTTTCTTTTTCTGGATTTCTTTATCAAGGTATTTCTCCATCGTCAGTTGGGCGAAGGGCTCGGCCTTTCCCTCAAGACGAAGTAGGACCACCGACGCCAATACCTTGTCTGATTTCCAGTTCTGAGCCGAAACCCAGAGACGTATCTTTGTCCACCAATGGCAGAACTTCTTCTTGTCGCCGTCCCATTTCCCGGGGTCGGCAATCTTCTTGAACGTTTCCTCCTCTTTCTTAGCATTTTCTTTGAGAGCCTCGACCAGGGCATCTCGGAGGTCATCCATGTTGAAAGGGTTCAACATCGTTGCTTACTACTAAGTATCTTTCAACCTAGTTCTGGGCAATTCTTCTGATGTATCGTATCGGGGGTGAATATTGATTCTTCGCGGGTAGAGTAAATCTTCTGAGGCAACGTCTTGTGCTCAAGTAGGTAGTCTTATCCAAGTGTAACGACCTAGACTTTGAGTCGTAACGCTCGAGGGCAAGACAAACGAAATACCAGTGTTCTAAGCTTTTAAAGCTAGTCATCAAGCTTAAAGCGAGTGAAAAGAGTAGAGTTGGAGCGGTATCCTTAATTCGCACTCAAGCCTAAGGTGAGGATTGAACAAGTGGATAAGACTGCCGTCCTAGGTACTTTACATGGGTTTAAATACTGAAGTAGGCTGCGCACAGACCGAGCTATGAACTACCTTGTAAGGACATGCAATGCTGCGTGCATCAGTATGCACAGTCAAGGCTGTACGAGCAAGAAAGTGGAATCATATGGTAGACCAATGGAAAGGAGGATGAGGATCATATGATACGTTAGCCAATGAGAATGATAGAGGAAGATAAAATCGTAACAATAAAATCGTAACAGCTCATTTTTGCATATCTATGATTATGCAATTTCCATCTTCGTGCCTGCGAATTCCTTGCCATTGCCAAATGGCATTTGCCAGCATTGCATGTGCTGGCAACGTGCCTTTGTACCTTTTGTAAAATACATTGCAAACGGTACAAATCCATGTTGCCCATTGTCACTATCCCTTCAACACCAACTCCACCATGGATGTCGACAGTGGCGGGTCCGCTGTCCAGCACTACAACTGTGTTTGCTCTGCTCACAACTTGAACTTTGGGCAACCTCACATGGTCTCTTCAGCAACCTGGTATTGCCATCTAGAACTGGCTCAAACTGAAGAGGAAAAGCAATGCATCCGAGAAGCCAGATTTGGTGGCATTCCAAACACTCGACATAGAGGAATGCACAGGCATCGACGCAAGAGGCCCCACGACGCACAGGATGTAACGCAGGTAAGCATCCTGAATATCTTAGCATTGTTTCCTCATATAACCTCTTCTCTAGGGTTCATTGATGTCTGGCCAGCATCCTGCTCGCTCAGACACTCCTCCTGGATCTCCGCCTTACCAAAATGCCCCTCCCCCATCGCCACCTCACCAAAACACTCCTCCGCTGCCCCCCCCTCATCAAAACACCCCTCCTCCATCTCTGCCTCCCCATCCACCATCACTGCCTTGTCCAGATATTCCTGATGCCCGTTCTTTCACAGTCAAACAAATTCGCCGTCTCATTCAATATCAGCATCGACCCTGCCCCGATGTCAACATCAACGCGCTTCGTTCCAGTGCACGTTTTCCACCCATGCAGGCCACAATGGCATATATACACGCACTTGCCAACGCCTCGACCATGGATCCCTCTTTTGCTTTATCCCCTGATGCCCTCAATTGCCTACTTCACCCTCCCAATACCCCACTCATTATAGAAGACCCCACAACTCGCCATTCCATCTCTGTCTACCTTGTGCTTGAAAACGCCTCTCAAGCCGCTTATGAGGCTGTTGCCTGCTCATTCAATCGGAACATTACCGTGACTGGAGTTTGCAGCATGCTCTCTTTCCATGCTGTCGAAAAGCTTATTCATATTCACACCGGCATCAACCTGATTCTCACCGATATGTGCCCAAACACATGCCTTGCATTCACTGGCCTGTTTAGTGATTTGGATGAATGCCCTACCTGTCAAACATCTCGCTGGGATCAAGCAAAGCTCCAAGGCACTGGTGGTCGAATCAAAGTTCCAGCCCAGCGGTTCACAACCATTCCTGTTGGCCCACAGCTTCAGGCACGCTATCGGAACCCTGAAAGCATGACTGCGATAAGGTACATGTGGGAGAGGACTCAAGAAGTCCTCAACAATGTTATCACTAGCCGTTGCTCAGATATTCCCATCATCGATGATATCATCATGGGGTGGGATTTCCTTGGCATGGTATTGGCTAGGGACATTGCAGAGCATGACATCGTCCTCATGGTGTCCCTCGACGGTGTGCAGCTCTACGAGAGCAAGGACTCGGATTGCTGGATATATATCTGGATTGTAGGCAATCTATCACCTGACACTCGATACCACAAGCTCCATGTTCTTCCTGGGGGATTCATACCTGGTCCAAATAAACCCAAGAATGTTGACTCTTTCTTATTTCCTGGAATGTATCACCTTGCAGCAATCCAATGCAAAGGACTCCCCATCTGGAACGCCTTAACTGACTCATGCTATCTCTCTTATGTCTACCTGTTGTTTACGACTGCCGATGGCCCTGGTCTAATCTATTGGGATGGGATGGTAGGTCACAGTGGAAAAAATGGTTGCTGCTTGTACTGTGGCCTGCTAGGCAGGCGAAAGCAGCATGGGCACCGTTACTACCCCGTTCTCCTATGCCCCCGTGACCATGCCCCTGATGGGAGTAATCACCCTGATATTGATGTCTTCAATATTCCTCCCACCGGCTCCTCCGACTATCTTGAGAACCTGCACATGATCATATCAGTCCCAAATCAAACTCAATGGGACAAGACAAAAACTGAGACTGGCCTTATGAAACCCCCTCTCATTCTTGGCCTCCATCCATCCTGTTCACTTGGTGTTCCACTCTGCATGATGGCTGACATCATGCACTTGGCAGGGAATCTCTTGGATCTCCTTATCTCACTTTGGCATGCTGACCTTAATGCCCCTGGAGACAACAAAGCAACCTGGGAATGGGCTGTCCTTAGTGATGAAGATGTTTGGACATCCCATGGCCGCGATGTCACCGCTGTTGGAAGACATCTCCCTGGTTCTTATGATCGCAAACCATGCAACATCGCCGAGAAGATCAACATGCAATACAAGACCTGGGAGTTCCAACTCTATATGTTTGGTATCGCACCTCTACTCCTCTATGGCATCCTTCCTTCGAAATACTGGTCCAACTACTGTCAGCTCATCTGTGGATTTCAAATCGTGTGCCAGCATTCTCTAACCCATGAGCAGCTTCTTGATGCTCATGCGCTCCTTTGTACATGGGAGCGCGACTTTGAGATGCTGTACTATCAACTCCGCCATGACCGAATCAATTTTATCTGTCCTGCAGTACACCAAGTGCTCCATCTCGTTCCCGAAGCCCTCCAAAAGGGTCCACCAATTTGCTACATGCAATGGACTATGGAGAGAACAATTGGAAACCTTGGTCAACAGATCCACCAACCATCCAAACCTTATGCAAATCTTGCGCAAGAAGGTGTGTGGCATTCACAAGTCAATGCACTGCTTGCCATCTTACCCAAGCTTGATTCCCCTTCTAAATCTGTTCCACATGGCTCTGTCGATCTTGGTGATGGTTACATGCTACTATGCAAGCATTCCAGATACCCCATATCCCCTGACAACACAGTTGCCCTTGCATTTCGCAACTATCTACCTGTCAGCCACGATCCTCCCCGCTTTTACAAGTGGGCGCAATTGCTCCTACCAAATCAACAGGTTGCTCGCTCAGCATGGCGAGAGACCCTGAAACCTGAAGAGAACCTACGGGTTTTGCGCAATGTTAAGGTAAGTTTTTGATTATTCCTGGCGCATTAGCATTCAATTCATTTTTTCTCTCTAAGTTTCTTGATGGCAACAAAGTTCGTGTTGGGGAGGTTCAGTACTTCACTCAACTTCCTGTCCGATCCAACTCAATGGGTGTAGAGTGGTCTTTCTCCAACGTTGCAGTCCTCAAACTCTATTCCGAGCCAGATGTCGACTTGCTTCGCCTTTCATCTCAAGTTCTCGCTGTGTTGCGTTTTCTTGACGACCTCTTTATCTGCAATGTCAAAAACATCTGTAGTGTTGTTGCGATGATTCCTCATATGTTAAAGCTGCCTTTGGGCACTGAGGGTGACTTTTTTTGCATGGTGGAGAAGCCGGGTATTGATATATCTGACCTTGGAGTCCCATATAGCATTTGTTCCATAGACAATGATGATGACAATGATGATGGCAATGATGTTGAGTAGATACAATCAAAGTATTTTTTTGTTCAATTACTCAGGACAGTAGGATCTCAACAACAATACTTTGATTGACAAGTCACAACACTATGACGACTTCAAGTTTACATTCAGCAAGACAATAACACAATGACTATGTTCAGCAAACTCCAAAAAGTAATGTAATATGGATATTAGTCCTGACGAATGCACTTCCTCTGTCTCTCTGTGACTTCATGGGCCAGGAGATGCTATTTGATGATCTTGATCGGCAGATAGTATGGATCAAAAGAAGAGATCAGGTGTCGCAAGGTGTGATGGTAGTGGGGGAATGCACCATTGAGCACATTACAAGGGACAGTGGGGCAGCTGTACACCGCAGTAGTTAGTACCATGTCAGCATAAATGAAAGAACACACCAAATAAAATCACCTGAAGTCATGACGACCAGTGCCTCACTCGGGTCAATATCCACAACCTCCATCTTGACATGGGGAGCCTTGAGCTTGACTCCAAGTGTGATTGGATCCTCTTCAATTTTAATGGCTGATCTGTACCATAGCATTAGCTTGTATCAGGACACAGTACAGATAATGAACATACCCATTCAAGTTGTTTTTGATATCCAGGGAAAGATCAATTGGATCTGTCTGAACCTCTCTAAATTATCATGTCAACTTGAACGTGATCACAATGTGATGAAAAAAAGACTTACTGAGTGGTTTTCTTGGTTTTAGGATGTTCGATGCGAAGAACAATTTTCTGCTCTCGAGGTTAGGAATAAAAGGTCATGAGACTTAAAAACTAACCTTAATTCCTGGCTCAATGATATTGAGGGCAAACGCATAAGTCGCCCAACCAGGAACAGTGTCCCCAATTTTGAGCAAGGCCGTGTCACCAGATACATCAACCTTGGGAAGCTCCACAAGGAGGAGCTCATCAATTGGCCACTGTTTCTTCGGATTGCTCATTTTATCGATCGGATTGTTGTGGGGTATTGGATGTGAACTGGTTTTGACATGTACAGCCTGAGTGTTTGCCGTGTTGGAGTTTCTAGAACTGTATAATTTCTAGTACTCACTGTGTATCCTGCCCTCCAAGTCCTAGCCTTTCCCACATCGTTATTAGCAGCCATGGTCACGTCAACAAATGAATTCAGCTTACAATTTCACTAATGGTAGTGGATCCTCTACTAATTCTTTGTCTTACTCTGAGGGCTTGCTGGACGTGGATGTGTTCGGTTGTGTCACCACCCCCTTAATCTCCCAGCCAATGCTCAGCTATTCTCAAACTCAGGTACGCACACCTAATGTGGTAACATTATTGATTAGATTTGCCTGTCAGCAGGTGGTGTATATGCATGCTCTGAGTCAGGAGGTAGTCTGTGTTAGAGTACGTCGTCTGTATGATGGGTTACACTCCAGTCGACGTGGTACGAGACTCATATTCACCTGTAGGAGGGGTTACACTACGTACAGGTGAGTAAAGAATGTAAGTAGGGCTATGTAGAATAGCTTACCTCCAGTCGACGTGGTACAAGACTGGAGGGAAGTGGAATGAACAGCGTGCATGTCAATCACGCGCTGTGTCCATAAAAGGAAATGTATCTCCACAAAGGGCTGGATCTCCAACAGTCTGTATTAGTGAGCATTGCAAAGCACTGGAGATGCAGCTCCTGAAAGTCACAACAGAGCACGATACTCTAAAGTGAGCATATAGATTTTTCTCTGGGCACTGATTATTTTTAAGTTATTTAGAACGATGTTGGAGCAACTTTCACCCAATATGAATACCTTTGTTTCTACTCCCACACCGAAGACCCCAAACCCACATCTCTGATTTTGGAACCAAGCCAAATACAACAAATGGACAAACACCCCAGCTGCCATTGCCAACACTCAATCCAAGGTTGCTTTTATTGAAGATGAGGAAGGAAAGACTGCTTCAGAGGATACCATCAAGGCCATCTGAAGGACTATCCGAGCTTGCTGGGCAGAGCTTGTCAACAAGGAAATGGCTCCAAAGAGCTGGGGCAAAGCAAGTGCATCAGCTAAGCAGATTGTCTGTTCGCATACTTACCACGCTTTCCCCATTATGCAACTTGGCGAGAACGACTGGAAGCTTGACCTTCTATGCTCAATGGACTATCCTGGATGGGTTTGCAACAAACTTGATGATAAGGGAAATTGGGCCGACAATGAAACACCTTCTATGGGTCGAAAGCGGAAACCCAGAGCAACCAAATCTGAGGTCATCGAGAAGAAACCAAAGCGTAAGTCATTTTTCTAGCATATTTTTGTACTCATCCTATGCATCTGCTCTAGTTTCTGATAACGGCAATCAACACAGTGCCAAGCTTTTCCCAGCATCATCAATTGTGTCGCCCAACTTCTTCACTTCCTTACCCATGCCGCCCACTCCCACTGGCAACCAAATCCTGCTGAAAACTTCGACGGTCCCTGTGGGAGATCTAGAACTACCACCACCTGCTTCACCCTTCGAGTCCAGTTCCATCAAAACGCCTGAGCTGGCTTCTCTGATGGAATCTTTGGACCAAGTATCTCCCTTACTGTCCACATCGACCTCGCCTTCAACTGCCCAAGAACTTGCTGGAAGCATGCCACCTCCAGTCCCCACTGACATTGAAGATCCCACCCCAGCGTCCAGTTCAACCCCTTTATCACTTGAGAGCCCCAGGCCCATGAACTCCCCCATAGCTACCTCCAAAATCACTACCGTAACCGACAGTGGCAAGACAACACCCGTACTAACCCCTGCACTCGTGGCACTATCAGGGAAATGCACCATGCAGGCTATTGTCGACGCACCCAGGCCAGAGCCTTCCAAAACACCCATTGCTATTGACCCACTGTACGTACAATATTTAGGATGAATGCTCTGCTAACTTGAATGTATTGATAGCACTAAGCTCGTCAAAAAGACCGTTACACTCAAGCTGCCCCCTATCCCCCCTGTTCCCAATGCCAAGAAAGACAAAGGCATAGCTGGCAACACCGGAGAAGTTGCTAGCAGGAAATCGGCTCACAGGAAATGGAAAGCCAATTCAAGCTGTAAAATGCGACCAACTAAGATGAAGACTGGCTAGTAGGTGCTGCGCAAGCATTATGGAGCTTCTAATTGAACGGGTGGCATAGCAACCTGTGCGCGCTGCGATGGCTTGCTCAGGTCAATGAAACTGGAACGTCTGACGAGTTCCGTGCCTATTGGAATAATCTGAATGAGGGACAGCACGAGGTATGGAGAATAGTTCATTCAAGTTACATATCTATTACTAGTACTAATCCATACTCTAGGCATATCAAGATGAAGCTAAGCAGCTTGTAAGTGGGTTGAAGAAACCTGTTGAGAGATAGTGACACTGTTACAGGTCAAAATGGATGCCTGAGATGATACCATATCCAAAGGCACGGTCCACTAGCCTTGCCAGCCTTCGTGTCTCCAACTTGAACTTGATTAATTTGATCGTCTCCGTCTTTTGGTCACTGCCTTTTGTCACCATCTCCGTTGCTCACTTGCTCAAATCCTGACACTCATACATCAATAACTGCTTCTAATATTTGCTACTCACTTGTCGCTTTCACTTCAAACCCGTCAATTTGATATTGAAGTTTTAATGCCCTGCTTCATCATATCAATCATTTTGTTTGTAGCGGTGTACATTGTTGCACCTATTGCTACGTTTCATTTCTTATCATACCAGAGCAGATGCCAGCATACGATACACATCCAAAATAAACATATATTGTCATAATTGAGCAGAATGTCTGAGCGTAAAACAGCATTTAGTGTCAGATTCCAACAGATGCGTGCAGCATATGGTGCCATTTGCGATCCAATGCGAGCATATCAGCAAGCTAAGATCTGCCCTATCTGTATCTGCTCTCTTATAATATAACATTATCTGACACGATATGTACTGACCTAAAAAACATACCCAGACATAATCGGACAGCTGGGATCATAGCAAGTTTTCACTGGGGATGATCAGCACACCTGTCATTATGTCACAAAACTAAACTATGCCATTCGAGACAAGGAGCTTAAGATTCAATGTGCCCAGATGGCTGATGTTACGCTACCGAGCGTGAACTAGTGAGAGTGGCGCAGACGTGCACAGATAACGACCAAGGTAACTGCACAACCGTGCGCGAAGAGTAGTGATGAAGTGAGAGCAAAGTCAACCCTGACGATGCTGAGCGAAGAGATACTCAGACTTAACCCTAAGCCTGGACTAGTGTCAAGCAACGGTGAATTGCATAGAACTAGCTTAGGGAATACAAGTACAGCTACGACCCCTTATATGGGGTTGGGAATGGCACATGTGTTGAATCGGTAGTATTCTATTTCTGCTCTTCTATTACTAAGCTACCAATTCAGGAAGAAAGGTCTAGACTCTCTTATCTTTCTTATCTATTACACTATCCATTTTACTCATCAGAATGAGTCAGCTATCACTTATCTCTGACATCAGAGATAGTAGTCCTTATTGCTATAGGACGATAAGTATAGTCCTATTACATAATCTTCTATGACATTCTAGAAGATTACTATATACAATACTGGTCATAACACGTACATACAGATACGTTCCAGTATATAAGACTGGGTCTTATGCCCAGTCATAATAACAAGTTCTCGCACACTCCTGAACTTCCACTGTTTGTACAGTGATCAACCGTCACTTGCGTCAATCTGATATACTGTACGCAATTCATACAAAATTGTTGCTACAACTAGTGTACTGTACCTAGGGCATGCTCTCTCACAATGTCGCTATATGTGTGCACGCAGGTCACATTGTGTTTGTCAGTTATTTTCCATTTTGTCCGAGAAAAAAGTGGAAATTGCCTGTGCATGCTGTGATTGGTCACTTTTAACTCCCCAAACCCGGGCATCAACTGCCTAAGACCCTTCATGACATGCTCGACTCAGTAATCTATTGTGAACAGAAGGGAATGTTCTGCCAGACCCATGCCGGAGAGGCAAGCCATCATAATCCTTATCACATCTTATCTAAGCCTGGATCTTATCTTATGGTACGAGCTAGTCGGAGAAAGTCATGACTGCCACGGTGCCACCAGACCCAATGTAGCCCTGCTGAACCCGACGCACAACTTCCCAATGGTTGGACGTGCATACTCAGAGGCCAAATCCGGCGGTGATTTTTATCAGCAGGTTGTTGTGGATGCAAAGCACACTGACAAAGAGGAACGAGCATGGGAAGACCATCATAGGAAAAGAGATGAGAAAGCAGAAGAAATAGCAGTGTGGAAGCAGGCAGAGGTGTCATGTCTCAAGGGAAATAAGGCCCGTCGACGTGCATATAATGAAGCGTCTGCAGAATGGATGGCCGAAAGAGTTTAAGACTTGGCGAAGGCTGCAGCGCTGAGGGACAACTCGGAAACAACTGGTTTTTGGAAAGTTTGAAACTCCATTGCCGAAACCAATCTTCAGCGATCGTGAGGACGGTGAAGGAAATGGGGGTGAGGGTGGGAGTAACGAGCAGCGCAGCAGTTCCCAGGAGGATGAAACTGGGAGCGAGAGCAGCGGTGGAGATGAATGATAAGATTGTTCAACTGATGGTTACATAAGCTGCTGATATACCGCTTTTGTGCTGATGCAAGTGATGGTGTGTGCACGATAAAGCCTCAAAAAAAGATTATAAGACACCAATTCCACACCAGTTCTGATGCACCCAAAAAAATTTACAGATACAGTTTTAGCACAAAATAAAAGGTCTACAATATCTGATTTAGCTAAAATGATGTTGGTGAATATTGGGAGGCACTATAAATTTGCTGACGCAAGTGGCGGTGGATCACTGTACTTCTGAACCTCCTCACCTAAGAGTAAGTCTCCTACTCTTGACTCAACCCTTCGTTGTACTGTGCCATCGGATATCAGAGATTATTCCGATAGCACAGACCAAGTCTGTGTATGGTACAATGATGAGTTAGGAAAGTGGGATGAGAACGAGAAGCAAATCAGAAAAGAGGACAGGAATCGTACGATATGAGAGCCAATGAGAAGTAGAATGAGGATCGTACAATGACGGAAAAGGAAACAAACGTGGATGTGCAGCAACAGGCCTGCAGAGGAAAGAATGCGTCATCGATAAGGGTCTAGGGCAGGCATAGGTGTGAGTCACAACAAGTCATGGATGGAAAAGGAAAGAAAAAGACACGCCACGTCCGTATTGTAACAGCTGAGGAATGGGCTAATGCTGAGACTACCCACCATCGTGAGCTTGCTTGCATTGAGAAGGACATTGAGTGGAAGAATGCTGAGGAAAATTGCATTGCTCGACAGGTGGAGATGCTACAGTTATAGATTTGGCTGGAAGAAATGTGGCAAAAAACCCAATCCTTGTTGAGTGGATCTCACAACTGATTCACCTCTTTTGTCATGCGACACAGGTCATTACCACTATCCAGTCATGGTCTCTCTCATTGCTGCCACCAACAAATCTCTCTCTCATTGCCACCACTGCCACCCAATCTTCTTGTCTCTCATTGCTGTCAAGTCTTTCTCATCCTTGCCATTGCTGAATTTCTCTCGTTGCCGCCACTACCATGTTTTCCTTGTCACTGCCACTGGCACCACTGGATTTTTTTCATTGCTACTGCCTGCTAGTGACATGAACTCTGTATGTTGCCACAAGTACTGTATTTGACAATTGAGAATACAGGTATCTTTCTGCTCATCATCCCAGATGTGTAACCAAACATGTCATTAGGTCTGCCTGGAATGCTTGTCCCGGTGTCCCCTCAGGTGCATCCACAATGATGGGTGCTGCCAGACGGTATGGTTCAGCTCCCTCTCATCTAGCCCATCCTGTTGTCTTTTTAACACCTAACACCTCTTTGAACTGGATAATCATGTTGTGGAGGATCACACAACACTGAATCCAGTTCATGGCAATTTTCATATTCTCTTGTGTTCGCATGACTAACTGAAGCTCGTGGAGGGACTGGAATTGTCCTTTCAATGCTGCAAACACATGTTCTGCCTAGACATGAACCTTCAAAGAATGCTATCAACCAATAATTCCACGCAGTACAGTAGGTATGTTACCTTTGACAAAAACTTGTTATAGACATTCCTTGACTACAATAGCCTCACCAGTCTTGTTGCCTTGAATGGCACAATGCACCATGTCTGTGTTGGGTATGCACTATCTGCCCAGATCCAGTGTTTTGAAGGGATCATCCCCTCTGGATTTTGTGCAATCTGTGTTCCCAGGAAGGCATGTGTGTTGTGCACACTGCCTGGATGGCCAAGACCATAGTCCACAATATGCAAGTTGTGCACCATGATGACCACCTGCCAACCAGATTAGGGCAAGACTTGGACGACTTGGAGGATAGTAATTTATGGTATGTACCTGGAAATTCATTGAGTATGTTGACTTCCTATCGTAGAATGTTTCACCAAAAAATCCTGGCTTCTGGAACAATGGAATGGAGGAGCCATTGGCAGCAAAAACACTGTTCTGCCAACCCAGACAAGTTCTCTCCTCTATGAACCTGCACAAGAGCTCCATGTCCTTTGAGTCAGGCAGTGGCATCTTGATGTATTCATTGTGATGAGTCAGAAGTGCTATCATAACATGGTGTGTGCAATTGACCACTGAGCCTACACTAACCCCTGCCCACTGTGCCACATCTTCTGGGGAGATTGTGTTTCCATAATGCCCTGCATGATTTAGGAAAATCACAAGTTGGATCGAGATGGGCAGCTGTAAGTTATTTGATCTGGAATGAAATATGTTGTTTTCATGAATCTTCTCAACAATACAATCAAAAATTACTAGGTTGACACACAACTTTTTGCAGAAAAGGTAAGGCCAGAACACTGCAAAGTGTTCAAGAAGGTGAAGTTGTGGAGCACGCAACAGCAGCACATCCAAATGGTTCAAAATCCATGCTCTTTCCACCTCATCAACCAATGCTGTAATTTCACCAAGGAGATGCTGGTACGGTTCATCTTCATCATCAATATCATCTGAGTCTTGACTATCCAATTCACTCTCAGAGTCAAGAAAAATGAGAGGAAGGATAGGAGAGGGAGGGGAAATGATTATTGGCTCAAGCATATCATCACAATCTAAGTCATCTGTGTCCTGGTTGCTATCTGCATCAAGATCGGAGTCATCGACATTGTTCTCCATGCTAGCCAGGGCATTTTGGTCCCTGGCATTGGCATACATCACATGAAGAGCAGCAAGATGCAGGTCATCAAGTAGTTCTTGGCAGGCAGATGTATGAGGCATGGAAATGGGTGGGTTGGGGGTTGGTGGATCTCATCAGGAAGTATCATACTTTATTCACATTGTCCACTGCCATCCAAATGTGATTCGAAGGCAAGGCCCTTTGTATTCTGTTTTTTGTTGTATTGCTGTTCGACATGGCACTGGCCTGGGTGGCTGGCAGTCCTTTGCACCATTGGAGTCACCTGGGTTTAAACTCAAGCTTGAAAAAATCCAACATTTCAGAGCATTTCCGAGTGACACTGAAGCTCATAATTGGGCAATAAGTGCCAACTTGAAACCTACTATTCTCTATAGAACAATGTCACTGGCAGGAACCACCTGGTACAACAGCAGACCCTGACATTCAAGAGAACCAATGTCCTTACCATCCATGGCATTCAGTAATAGGTCTTCCAAGGTCCTCACAATGGAACAAATAGTTTGGGAGAGTGGTCGCTCAAGAGTCTCCCCCCTGTTAGACCAGTGATGAGGAAATAGCTGACATGAACACTTGTTCAGAGTCTTGACCACAGTGAGGATGTCCAATATGTTCTGGTAATCCCCTGAGGAGATGAAAGACTTGCAAAGTCCATCCATCCACTGCTGAGATGATGGTCCAATGATGTTTTTCAACACTTTCATGATCTCAGATTCCTGGTTGGCAGATGTGGTTGACCTAGGTTAGGAGAGTTGTTAATTGTGGCACATTGGTACAGATCAAGGAGACAGTACTGAGTAGAGGAGGCACTAGAGGGAAAAGCAGAACCTTTCGCCCAACTTACGATGGAAAAGTACCTTGACAAAGAAACAAGGAAAAACAAGGATGAAGACTTGATTGGAGATGCAGCTTGGCCTGATTGGATAGAGCTTCAAGAAGAATTCACGAATTTCTTCCAGATTAAAACTCTTGAGTACCAGTCATATCAGGAGTTGAAGGCTCTTCGACAAGGGTCAATGCTCACCACGGACTTCCTCCAAAAGTTTGACATTCTTAAACGAGAAGCAAAGGGGTCGGACGGAGAGGCAGCACATTTGCTCAAGCAGGCTGTAAGGTTTATTACTTACCAGCAGGTCTCCCTCCATTGTGATATTGAAGACAATGAATATGACGACCTATACAAGCAATATGATGTCTATGGAAAAACATTGGAAAGGATCCACAAGGAGTGAGGAGCAGCTAGAGCGGCTCAAACTCAAAGGCCTTACTGAGGACCATATTGCCCTTCTCAGGGCCAATCGGGCCGAGACCAGCCAAGGTTTATGCCCACAGGGACACAGCCTGGCCGTGGAGCTCCAATGGAAATTGGAATGCAGTACGCTAGTGATACCTGTACATGCTACAACTGTGGAGAAGTAGGGCATATTGCCCGAAACTGTAAAAAGCCGAAGAAGACAAACGCGAGATCAGCGGATCTTGCACAAGGACAGCCACAGGCAGCCGCTAGTGTAGGGTATGCTTCCCATAATGCTGCTTATGTAACAGCCAAAGCAGAGGCATACTGGCAGGACAAGCTTGTGGTTGAGGCTAAACAGCAGGAGGCTTTAAAAGGCCAATGATCATGAATGAAGAGGGTGTTCATGATCTAGAAGAGTATACTGACGATGATTTTCCTGTATGCATGATAGGTTCTATTTTCGAGGTGTCTTTCATTGAAAGTGTGGCGTCCAAAGACGTGCTTAATTCCCCCATGACTAATTGCTCTACAGAAATATCATCGCAAACCCTTGACCCCAATAACCCAAGACAGTTTACCATCAAGACCAACATACGATTCAGAACTCTCTCAGGATGGAAACAGGCAACGCTCGGTGCTCTACTTGATTCAGGAGCATCTAATTCTTTTATCAATTTGGACTTTTGCAAACAGAATAACCTTATCCTTAGCGAATTAGCTAACCCTGTAATAGTTACTAATGCTGACGGTTCTGAAGGAGCTATAGAAAGTATCACACATCAAGTAATGGTCTTATTAGACATTCAAGGACATTCTGAATATGCTGATTTTTACATCACCATCCTAGGAACGCACTCACTCTTTATAGGATATGATTGGCTAGAACGCCACAATCCAAGAATTGATTGGGTCAAAAGGGAACTAACATTTTCTAGGTGCACAGCCCGATGTAGATTATATCAGCAAGACCAAATACCCGCATCCATGTTCCAACGATCAATAGAAGAAGGACTCAAAGAAAAAGTACCCATTCAATACCATGATTATCTTGATGTCTTTTCACAGAATGAATTGGAACAAATGCTGATCAGGAAACCATGGGATCATGCTATAGATCCCAAACCTGACTTTGAACCAAGAAAGGGTCGTATAATCCCCCTTTCAGATACTGACATGGAAGAAGTTAGGATGTTCATCAAAAAAGAACTCAAGAAAGGGTATATTCAACCTTCCAAATCTCCTCAAACATCACTGGTATTCTTTATCCCCAAGAAAGACGGTAAAAAACAAATGGTCATTGACTACCATTACCTCAATGACAGGACCATCAAAAATGCTTATCCGTTACCACTAATCCCTCAGTTAATAGATTGACTCAAAGGTGCCGATCTCTTCACTACCATGGATCTCCGATGGGGATACAACAATATCCACATTAAAGAAGGAGACGAATGGAAAGGAGCTTTCGTCACTCCTCTTGGTTCATACAAACCATTGGTAATGTATTTCGGAATGACGAACTCACCATCCACTTTCCAACAGATGATGAATGACATTTTTAATGACATGTATACAGTTGTCATCATCTTTATGGATGATTGCAACATCTTCACTAAGGGACAACCAACTGAAAAACATTGAAAGATCGTTAAAGAAGTTCTCCAATGTTTCCGAGAAAACGACCTTTATGTCAAACCTGAGAAGTGTCACTTCGAGCAAAAAAGGGTTGATTTCCTCGGAATGGTCATCTCAAAAGAAGGAGTTGAAATGCAAAAATCAAAAGTAGCCGGTGTTCTCAACTGGCCAACCCCGACCCGACTCAAACAAGTACAAGGCTTTCTTGGCCTTTGCAATTATTACTGATGTTTCATTGCTAATTTCGCTGACATCGCCAGACCTCTAAATGATCTCACCAAAAAAGATGCGCCCTTCGTATGGGGGCCAAAACAAGAAAAGGTGTTCAATGATCTCAAAGAATGCTTTACCAAGGCACCTCTTCTCGCATACCCCAATCAAGAAAAAGAAATGTGAGTAGAAACTGACGCTAGCGATATCACCACTGGAGGAGTTTTGTCAGTAAAAGGAGAAGATGGTTTGTGGAGACCAACTGCATTTATCTCTCACTCCTTTGATAGCACAGAACGGAACTATCCAATCTATGATAAAGAGCTCCTGGCGGTCATCCGAGCCCTCAAAAAATGATGCCATTACCTTATCGGAAGGACTTCTTTTGAGATCTGGACAGACCACAAAAACCTTGAATATTGGCGAAAACCCCAAACCTTATCTCCTAGACAAGCCTGCTGGCATGCACTTCTCCAAGAATTCAATTATACAATGTGCTATAAGCCAGGAACAACAAATGGACGAGCTGATGCTCTATCAAGAAGACCCGACCACGGTGACGCTATCACTGACCATAATACTAATATCACCATTTTTCCAGAAATCCTCGAAACCAACAACATCTCCTTATCATCTTCCTTTTACAACGAACTCACCATTGAATCACAGAAGATTTCCAGGGATGTGGAAGGTTTCACCTTCAATGATGAGGAAAAAATATTCAAAAATGATTCCGGAAAAGTTTTTGTTCCTCCTTCCCTATGCATGAGATTATTGACTATATGTCATGATTCTCCAATTGCTGGCCACCCCGGTCAGGCAAGAACCATTCACCTTCTCTCATGATATTTCACATGGCCTGGCATTATGAAAGACGCAAAACTTTACATAGATTCCTGCCAAATGTGCGCCCTCACAAAGGGTAAGCAAAAAGCACCGGCAGGCAAACTCATTCCTCTTCCCATTCCCAAACACCCATGGGAAGATATCTCAGTCAATTTCATTACCGGACCCCCCCTTTCAGCCTCATTTGATTCTATTTGTGTTATTGTGGACAGGTTTTCCAAGGAAGTGGTCTTTGTACCTTGCGTCAAAACCACATCCTCCAAAGACTTAGCTCATATCTTCAGAGACAATGTTTGGTGTATTCATGGACTTCCTCTTACTATAGTCTCGGACTGTGGACCTCAGTTTGTTTCAGACTTTACTTCTGAACTTTGCAAACTCCTCAGAATCAAGCAATGGCTCTTCACGGCTTACCACCCTCAAACCGATGGACAAACCGAAAGGATCAATCAAAATCTTGAACAATACCTCCGAGCTTACATGGCAAAGAAGCAGGAAACATGGGCCAAATGGATCAAATTAGCCCAATTCCAGCACAATAATGCCCTCACTTCAGCCACCGGCACAATTCCTTTCACTATTACCCGAAACTATCATTCCCGTTTAGGTTTTGAAGGCAATATTAGCCCAATTCCAGCACAATAATGCCCTCACTTCAGCCACCGGCACAATTCCTTTCACTATTACCTGAAACTATCATTTGCGTTTAGGTTTCGAAGGCAATACCAAGTCGGCAGCTGGCGAATTTGGAAAAGAAGCTGGAGAAGTCCATGCAGAGATTAAAGAAGTCCTCAAGGCTACCCAAAAAAGGATGAAACGTTCTGCAAAACAGAAACGAAGTGAAGCTCCAGATTATGCCGTCGGAGATCAGGTATGGTTATCCACAGAACATCTCAAACTCCCCTATACTGCATGGAAATTGACCCAAAAATGGATTGGACCATATACTATCACAAAAGTCCTACCTAATGCCATCACATTACGTCTCCCTAAATCCATTCACATCCATCCCACGGTCAATGTTTCCCACGTAAAACCCTACCGAGAAGTTCTAGAAGGACAACCAACCCTCCGCCCAGACCCAATCATAATCACAGAAGAAGGACATGAGGAATATGAAGTTGAATCAATCATGGCATCACAAATGAAAGGATGGCAACTTCAATACCTCATACATTGGAAAGGTTGGGACGAAACAGATCATACATGGGAACCATTGGCAAATTTGGCGAATGCGGAAAAAGCAATTGCTGAATTTCATAAAAAGAACCCATCATCCCCTAGAAAGATCTGCGGGATCTCCACTTCCGATTTTGCCACCCTTTTCCATGACTATGCTATAGATACCGAAACACGTTTCTGTGCCACACGTTTAGACTTCAAAGAAGGTATATAACCCACCTTACACCCTCAACTTCCCCAGCATCTTCTCCCCATAATCATGTCTCTCATCGTCCTTTTCGTTTGTGCTACCATCGCCTTCATCTCCACCCTGGTCTACGTCCTTGCCCATGCCATCACCATCCACACCTCCAATCTCGTTCAAGAGGCCACTCATATGCAAACCCCCATCCTTGTCTCTCTATCTCTCGGATCATGGCATGTGTTCACCTTTTCTACAGTTACAACTACCAAATGGACAGCCATCGGAGTTAAGCAGAGCTGGGGTAAGTTGATCAAGTGTCCCCCTCCTGATTGGGAGAACAATCAGTGGGACATGACCAATGATGTGCTGGTGAACGGACAAAACCAAGGTCAGTGGGGCAATTGGTAAGCTGAGTCATCTTCAACGGTGATCCATACCTGGAAACAGATTGGACAAGCTTAACAAAAGGTCTCATTGGGACGACTCGATCTAGGAGGGGGGTAGTGTTACAATTCTCCACTTTTCTCTTCATCCTATTGGCTCAGTCGTTGTATGATTCTCTTTTCCTTTTATCATTGGACTACATATGACTCCACTTCCTTATTACCGTATCTGTTTGTACAGCATTGACTGTGCATGGCTGTGTATGCAGCATCGCTCGTCCTTACTAGGTAGTTCATAGCCTGGTCTGTGCACTTCTTGTTCCAGTATTTAAACCCATGTATTTTACCGTATCCCTTAGTCTTATCCACTTGTTTTCTCTCGTCCTAGGACTTGAGAGTGAATTAAGGATACCACTCCACTTTATCATCTTTTTTACTTGCTTTGAGCTTGACGACTAGCTCTAAAAGTCTAGAACACTGGTACCGAACCGATTGTCTTGCCCTCAAGCATCATGACTCAAGCTTAGGTTGTTACAACCCTGTCATCCCTGTCAAATGCGAAGGAAAATAAAGGGGGCTGCCTCTATGGTATGGCCAGAAGTGCAAGCCTAGAGCCCCGGCACATGATGTCTGAAGTGATATGAACAATGGCAGTGAGTCTGGACAATCCAGACATGGACAGATGGAACAGAAATGGAACAGATACAAACAGATTGGACAGATTGGACATGGATTGACACAGATTGATATGGGATGGCAACCCGAAAAGCTGCAAAAGAGGGGGTTTCAACCATAGAGAGTGATGAACTCCTATACCATGTCCAATCATCAGCAAACCACTTTTTGCTGTACATGGCTGTCAACTACTGTAGAGTAGCTATAGTCAGACAGCTAGGTCCAGGCTGGGCAGCCCCTCCTAGTGGCAATTTAGCTATGTAGGGCTATGTAGGGCTATGGAGCTATGAAAAGAATCATTGCAACAGAACCAAGGTGCTATGGAGTTCTGTCCACAGTTGCTCAGTACTTGCCATTCTCTCATTTGCTAGGCATATCCACTTCAAGTCATGCTCACATTCCACAAAATCAGGCACATTGGAAACAAAACAGGAATAACATTCACACAATAACAATGACTAATCACACTAATCTACTGTACACTGATCACTACCATACACTGATCAATCCAGGGCTATTTGGAGATGGTTGTGCCTTCTGATGGTAGAATCAATATTCTGCAATGCATTCCTAACCATGATGTAAGACCACAATCAAAATGATCAAATTCAATGCACTTACCATCCATTTTTTGCCCACTCCACTAATTGTGCCTGCAACTTCAGGCCATGGTACAAATCCTCTTCAATGTCATTCAACATGCCTAGCATAGCATGAAAAACCAAGTTGTATGCTTTCCTGGAGAAGTTGGAAAATGATTGTCCACCATCATTCTTGGAGAAACCATTGAGTACACAGTTATACTATGTATAAATGTGAGTAACTTTGAATAGCATGAAAGAAGGAAAATCACCGCTGCACCAACAAGCACAAGGCATGGTAAGAGAATAGATGATCAGAAGAGGTTGGGATGCTTGTTTGCAATGTGATAGCTGCTGGTATAAAAGAATTCAATCAATGCGTGTTTGAGAGAGGGGTGGGTGAAATTGTTGGTTTTGCCCTATTTCACCAGTGTTAGCATCACGCTAAATAAGAAGAAAAGACTTACATTCTGATCAATCCCATTTCTCAGAAACATAGACTGTTTGATCAGTTTTGATGCAGCATTCTCGACCCACACTGTGCACTCTCAAACTACAGTGGCAGGAGGAGTAAGATTGAATGCGACCAGAGCATGGGCAATAGCAATCTTTTTGAGTTCCAAATGCCATGTCGACATGTCACCAAGGAGCTGAAGATACAAATCAGTGGGAGCAACATAACGTGCCAGAGGCTTACCACCACCACCATATCTCTCTTGTGTTCTGGCCAATAGCCTAAGCTTAGCATGAGAAACTGTTCTCCCTAAGCCCAGGGTACACACCAAGTTGAAATGCTGTGCCTTGCTTGGTCCATTCTACCACTGGTGTTACCAGAGACTCCATAATTGAGCTGTCCAGGTCACAAGCTCTGGAGGGGAACAGATTATGCAATGCATGAGCTGCATGACACTCTCTCTTGGCATCTTTGAGACAGTCTTTCCATGTTGGGTGATAGAAGCTGAGACTGTTAATGGATGGAGTAGTGTCCTTTGCTCTTTTAGAGTTGCATGGTGCCTGAGCCCTGAGAACTGCCTTAGTCTGCATAGGC
Source organism: Tylopilus plumbeoviolaceoides (assembly GCA_003316375.1). NCBI lineage: Eukaryota > Fungi > Basidiomycota > Agaricomycetes > Boletales > Boletaceae > Tylopilus > Tylopilus plumbeoviolaceoides. The sequence goes on from QFES01003361.1 coordinate 25,085, forward strand.
TGAGCCAGCAAAGCCAGCTGCTCAGGAGCAGGAGCAGAATGGCACCCATTGTTCTTGTGGTGCCGTTCTAAGATGTCTTCAGGTGTACCTTGACCAGTGACCTGAACGACAGGTTAGAGTGCCAATAAGAACTCATAATAACTTATGTATACATACCTCCAACGGTGCACTAAGTCTATTTGTCCTCAAGGTGTCCCTGACTGCTTGCTTGTCTTCATCACTTGAGTATTGGAATTCATGATTGGGAGGAAGTGAGTGGTGACAAATCAAAGGAACTGGGACAATCTCTGGGGCAAAGCCTGTAAAAGCATTAGTGGGCCAGCCAGGTGTCAACAAGTACTTACCAGGATGAGTCACCCTCACTTGCCCACTGGCTGCCCAATCTACTTTAGGCATGTCATCTTCTTCATTCTCACTAGAAGAACTCGAATCCTTCTCTTCAGAGCTCGACCCATCCCTCTCCTCTCCTGATTCACTTGACAATGATTCATCCTGTGCCATTGGACAGGGGTGGCATTTGGATAAGAAGCAAGGGGGCTATGGAGCAGCATGAAGCAGCATGGGGTCAATAGGTATAGACTGTGGGGCAAATGGCTTGCTGGGAATGGGGAATGACTCGCTTTCAGGAAACCTACCAAGGGCAGTGAAGATAATGTAAGGTGGTTGGGAAGGTGATAGGGTGTGAGGGGATTTGTCCCAAGGGATTCTGGGTGATTTCCTATGAGTAGGAGGATGATGCTCCACGTATCTGGGCACTGATGGAGGGAACCTGACATTTCTGATGCACAGGAAAGTGCAAAAATGCAAGTCTGGAAAGCAGATGATGAAGCGAGAGCACAACACAGGTGGGAAATGTCATAGAAGAGAGTGGGAAATGGCCCAAGACGAGATGCACAGATGCACGACTGGACAAAGACATGAGAATGAGAGAGAGTCTGGAAACACAGATTCTGGATATGAACAGCAACAGTGCTGTTGACGAAGACAAGAAAGATCCTGTGCACAGGCAGGAGATCTTCAGATGGAAAACTGAAAAATCTATTTTAAGTCCCAAGGACAAGGCTTTATAGTCTGGGCATACCCAGACTTTCTGACTCTATTGGAAATAGTGAAAACATCCCTGCAAGTTGCACTAGGGACTGTCTAGCGACGTCAAACAAATAAATGGTAGTCCAAAACAAGGCAAATGGGCATTGACCAACTGATCCGGACATGAACGAATGGTAAGATATAAATCCGGGATATCCAGAGCGTGGGAAATGTCCAGATAAGCACAGATAGGAATAGATAACTCACAGATTACACAAGACGGACACAGACGGCAGAGGGACTTTTGAGGGACATGTTGGGGAACATCTAGAAACCTGTGAAAAGACTCTCTACAACTGTAGGATCTGCTGGATTCCTACAGTAGATGAATGGCATGGGAACTGGCTTGGTACAGTTGAGGCCAATGCTGCAGGGATTGTTGCTGCTTGTGAATGGGTGGCTGTGATGTATGGATTGTTGATGGCTTGTAAATCTGGCTCTGTCCCTGGTGGAATGATGGGAGCAAGTGGCATAGTCGAAAAGCCAAAGTGGCTGCCATTCTGAGCGCTATAGAAATGTGGACTTGACTGGGGAGAAAGTGAGCTTATTTCCAGGTTAAAAGGACTTCATACCTGGTCATTTCTCTTGTGAAGAGGACCTGGTGGTGGACCAGTGGAGTATGGTGGCAGACAATTCAAGTTACTCTGTTATGATTTCCTTCATTTTTTCTCATCCTATTGGCTCGCTTATTGTATGACTTTCTCCTCCTTTTCCATTGGACTAAGTATGACTCCACTTTTACTTTACCATATCCATCCTCACAGCATTGACTGCGCATAGCTGTGTATGCAGCATCGCTCATCCTTGAAAGGTAGTTCATAGCCTGGTCTATGCATGATATCTCACAGTATTTAAACCCATGTACATTACCGTATTCTGCAGTTTTATCCATTTGTTCTTCTCTTGCTCTAGGCTTGAGTTTGAATTAAGGGTACCGCTCTACTCTCATCCTCATCTACTCACTTTAGGCTTGATGATTAGCCTTAAAAGCCTTGAACACTGGTCCTAAGTTGTTGTCTTGCCCTCAAGCGTCACGACTTAAGTCTAGGTTGTTACATACTCAATTGTTGAAAAAATCAGTAACACTGGTTAGCATGCTTGCCAGAGACTAACCTTCACTTTCCTGTGTTTCTGTTTCTTTGGAGGAGCAAGTGGATTGTTGGGTAAGTCTTCAGCTATGCTCATTACCTTCTGAGGCCATGCCGTTGGCTTTTCAAGCGCCATTCCAATCTTTTCCAGCTGTGAAACCTGACCACCAGATCCAGCGCCTGATCTTTTGGAATGGTCACAGTAAGTTGCTTTGTCAGTGCAACTTCCCTCATTCCTGTCTGCGAGATAGACGAAGTCTTTGCTACATTTGTTCTTCTTCGCTTGGGAGTTGTCAATGTCAGATTCTGGGCAATGTTTGGACCGCTTTCCCTTTGACTTCTTGTTTGGTGAGGTCAGGAAATTGCCAGGACATGACACCATCCATCACAGGTCAAGGCCAGTCACACTGGGCAAGGACAAAGAGAGTCCTGACTCTGAATCATTCAATATATATGTATTTGAAATGCTACAAACAAGTTCACCGTGTATGTACATGTACATAAAATAGCTGCAGGGCAGCTAATGAGATCACATACAAAGTGCCACACAGGTTGAACGTTATGCGATGCTTACAGTCTAAGTCACAATGGTTGAGCAGCTTGTTGGACTCAATTTTGGCAAGTACATACCATTACATTGCCTTGAACCACTTAACCAGATAAGGTGGGTTTCCCATGCTCCTAACATCATCACACAAGTGATGTTTTGGCGGGGATTGTCCTGCCAACTCCAGTGTATTGGTAGCATCAGCTTTGGTAGTATGGCAGGGAGGTAAAACAGTGTTGAGTAAACAGTGCTGCTCTGCTAACCCATGCAGCATGATGGCATCAGGAAAATTTAATAGAAAAGATAATCCTGGCTATACCTTTAGCTATGCTATCAAACCCTATAAGATTTATCAAAATGATACACCCACTGATCATACTATATAGTTTCTGGGAGTGTTTATAGCATTGATCAAACCCATCATTAGGGTTAAGTAGATCATATATGTCTAGATGATATTGGTATATCATCAGTATCATCAATGTCATCTTGACACACATGACACAGCTGATGGTGATGACCAAGTGTATCATAATTAGATGGTATATCAAGCATTATCTGACATTATCATCAACATCCTTAACACTCAAAAAAAATTGATCATGAAACTATTAGCACAAGACTCAATTTCTCAATCCTGGTACATAGTTCAAGAACCATGTATTGATTCTACTTACAATATCACTATCTACACATAGACTCACCTTGTAAACTACTAGTGTAACCATAGAAACCATGTAAAGAAAAAAAAAAAACTTACAAGTCATATCACACCACACCAATGTAAACTTGAACTCACCTGTTGAATGATGAACTCCAAGTCTCACATTCAAGTCTCACATTTAGTGAGACTTGAAGTGACTCCTTGAAGTGACTCTTGCTCTGAGGATGGAACTCAGAGACAAGAGTGAAGAAATTGGAAAGCAACAAAGGGCCAGTATATATACTATGTACTGTATAGTTTTTACAAATCATTTCCCACACTTTTGGTTATTCAGACATCCATTAATGATCATTGATGATATACATGATAATCAATGGTCATAGTCAAAACAAGATGAAACAACATATCATTGAAACTCTTTGAATGCAATTATGATTGTTAAATGACAGAGCATTACCACACATACTAATTATACTATTGATATGAACAAATATTATCAATTCTTCTCAGTTCAATAACACAATTAGAAAAGTATGATCTATTGAATGTCAAAATGCAATTGAAATGATAGTTAATAAAATGTTCACCAGGAACTATATATTATTAGCTGTCCACTAACATTATGATTAGAAGAGGATAAATGTATTTATTACATTTATCCTCTTCTGTCAAAATGATAACTAGTAGATCATATTTCACTAGGAATATCAGCTCTTTAAAATTTTCCTGATGGGTCATCTCTAGAGGTTTCTTGTCTGGCATCCCCAACAGGAAGTCATTGAGAAGTTTGAGGACCTTGTCAAAAGGCATGAGGTCCTCCTTGTGGATGTAACTTCTGAGGAGTGTGTGCCAGGATTCTGCCAATGTGAGCAAGTCGGAGAAGTAGAGTGATATTTGTGACTTTAGCTTGCTTCACTTGGAAACAAGGAACGTAAACTTGGTGAATCTTGCAGTTTCGAAATTTGTGGATGCTTCTTCGCTCCAGAAAGAAAGTAGAGTGTTTTCATGGGCAGTTCCCTCTCACTCACGACCAAGAGGTCTGTCAAAGAGGACAAGGATCCAGATAAAGACATAAAACAATGACTTAATGTCATCTGTGTAAGTATGCACAACAGTGATGGGGGTTTTGATGTTAATGTGAGTCAGGGATGCACTTTTTTGGATAGATGAAGGGTCTACTGTATTGACATAGCCCTTGAGTTGATTGAGGAGATTTGTGGAAAGAAATAGAAGAGTACCCTTTACATGTGTAAGCCTTGTGTGGCAGGTGAGAATCACAGTTGACT
>QFES01003363.1:0-11707 GCA_003316375.1 Tylopilus plumbeoviolaceoides
GCCTACACTTCCGATCCCCAACCAGACGCACTCGCTCTAGATATCGCACGTTCACAACCTAGACTCTCTCAGCTTCCGCCAACACAGCGTGAGCATGACCAGCCGAGCCCGCCACCTCCACCACCTCCTCGTCAGGACATTATCCATCGCTTAATGCACCATCCAACACTCTTTGACCCCATTAGAGCACCCCGCTATCCGATTGTCCTTTGTCACGGTATGCACCCCGCCCCCTTTTCATTATCTTGCTTCACCTCCTTCCAGGCTTGTACGGCTTCGACGTCAAGGGTCCCGCAGCATTCCCCAGCCTCCGTCTACACTATTGGTCCTCGGTATTGTCCATCCTCAAGCACAAACTCGGTGCCGAAGTCATCGTCACAGGCGTTCCCGCGTAAGCAGACCCACCAGACACTTCCGGTCAGTCTGCTGACGCGTCCCTTCTTGACAGCACGGGCTCCATCGCCTCGAGGGGAGAGTGTCTTGACCGTATTCTCGAACAGAAAGCGCGCGGCAGAGGCATCAACCTCATGGCTCACTCCATGGGCGGACTCGACTGCCGACATCTCATCACCCACGTACGACCTACCGAGTACGTCCCCCTCTCGCTGACATCCATCAGCACGCCCCACCGCGGAAGCCCTTTTATGGACTGGTGTGCGGTAAGCCCACTTCCGTCCACGTTTGCGAGCAATGACAGACCACACACGGCCAGCAATACCTCGGTCTCGGACGCCGACAAGACGATCCGCGCGCCGACGATGCTGAGCCGCCACACATCCCGTCGGACTCGGCACAGACGCCATCCACAGACGCGTCCGAGAAACGCGACACGGCGTTCCGCCTCTCGCTCTCGACCCTCCCGTCCTCGTTCACGACCTTGCTCCTTTCCCTCGTCGACTCGCCTGCGTACGCCAACTTGACGACGTCCTACCTCAACGACGTGTTCAACCCAGCCACGCCCGACGATCCGCGCGTCAAGTACTTTAGTGTCGCCTCCCGCATCGACGACATGCACATTTGGCACCCCCTCTGGTTCCCCAAGATGGTCCTTGACGACGCCGAGCGCAAGGCCAGGGGCCGGCTGAAAGAGGCCCCGGACGGAGACACACCCTATGGCGGCACGTCCGTCCTACCATGGGCGCGCGACGACGCATGGGGCAACGACGGGCTCGTGACCATCCAAAGCGCGCGGTGGGGCGAGTTCTTGGGCATCCTGGACGGGTGCGATCATTGGGAGATCAGAGGGGCGCGTCGGATGGAGCTCGTCAACGGGGAGCTGCTGCCGTCGGGGATAGGTAGCTTGGCGCACCGCGTCGCCGGAGAGAGCTGGGATTGGTCCAGACTCGCAGGCGCGTGGCGGAAACAGGCCAAGGGATCACAGGAGCTCGAGCTCACGCAGGCGACGGCTCCGGGTGCTTTGTCGTCATCGTCGCCGGACATCGAGGACGCGGAGCGGATCACGCCAGACGGTCCCAATGATCCTGTCATCAAGGCGTCGACGGACAAGCTTTCTGCCGTGTTTGACTGGATCGTGGAACACGTCCCCTCGTCACCCCTGAAAGAAGACAAGAAACCGGCCAACAGCGACCCGACAAACAGATTTGATCTCGAACGTTTCTACGTCGCCTTGACGCGTAAACTGTACGACGAGGGTCTGTAGTATTATCATATCACACCATATTGTCCAATAGAACAACTCGCAAGAATTATCCGCATCGCATTACTTTTTCCCCAATCCCACATTCTACTTTGTACAAGACATTTGCTCTACTACCTGATCCGATATCCCATCCTAGCGGGTAAGGTCACGCGCAAAGTGGAAAAAGTCGACACTGGAACCATTCACGCCGTATTTGTAAATCTGGCAGAATGAAATTAGTCATGAATGCCAGCCCCAGACACCATGAAAACGTACAAAGTGCGAAGCAACCCAGCTGGAGAACAAAGCACGTTGATAAGGTTCTGGGAGCCTCTCAAGGAGAGCGTCCAGGCCGATCTGGTCGACCAAGGTTTTCGGGACGGCTCTGCGTATGACACCCCCCCTGCTTGGCAGATCGTCGAACAGGTCTGAACTTTCAAGCTCAGCTTGAAGGTCGTTGAGGGAGATCGAGAGCTCGTCCGAGATCTGGGTCCGTGGCTTTGCACCTTGAAGACGGGCATGCTCACGCCAGATACATTGGAATTCGGCCGCAGCGTTCTCCTTGATCTTGGCTTGAATATCCTTGACGTAGTTCTGATAGAACTCGGAGGGCTTTCCATCCTTGAAGATCATGAGATCGACGTATTCCTGGGTTGAGAGAGCGAGACCAGCAAGAACTTCGAGAGACGAGCTAGTTACACCACCTGCAACAAGGTTGAATGATAGCCCGCTGTGTTGCAGAAAAGACTCACCCTTGTTTGCACTGGAATCCTTGATCAAGACGACCTTGCGTTTCTCCAAATAGAGCCGCGCTTGTTGTGTTATGAACAAGTTCGCACCCTCGACGATGTACTTGAAGTGGGGTTTGCCTTCTGTGTCGCACAACGCAGCAACATTGGATATATTGACGGCCTCGGGTCGTCCACCACACGGAACGAACATGTCGGCCTTGAATCTAAGATGTGCACCATTTCTAAAGTCAGTTCCATCGAGAACGACCTCGCCGGCTGTCATGAATTGCATTAATAGATCTCACACAAAGAGTCCAGGAAGTCACGTACATGGCAGCTTAATGTCGTGTTCCTCAACCTTGACGAGGTAACCATCCTTACTCAACTTGGACTTGTCAAAGTTGGAAACAGGCACCCTCAGCTTGGCGAGGCGCACAAGCTCTTCACGATTGATACCAGCGGGGTCTGCAAGAACACCACTGCCGTCAATGACCGCAACAGTCTTGTCCGAACTGAGTAAGATTTCGTCTGTATTTGTCATGAGCAAGATGCATAGCGTGAACATGCACCGTGACGTACTTGAGCCAAGATCACCATCTGCCAACCGATCGGTCAGAACACCTTTTATGATCAAGCATGGTTCACTCACCCGGACCACCAGTCTGGACCTTGGTTACGTCCTTCTCTCTGAGACCGAGCTGTTTGTAGATACCTAAAACGTACTGCCTGATTGACAGCGATGTCATTCCGTATGTATCGTGGGGTACACCACCAAGGAGCTTGGCACTCTTCCCGGTAGTAAACGACTTCCACCACGTTTCCGCCCCGCGACGGCGTGCATGTACTGTAGAAACGATCAGGATTTCCGGACGAAGTTGGGCACCATATACTCACATGCCGCCCAATCCATCATATCCGCGGTACCCTCTAGGAACATGTCTCGTCACCATGGTCATGACACACAGAGAATGAAAACGAACCATCGGGCCCAAAGAAGAGTAGTTCGGGTTTACCATACAGGTCGACCAAGCGTTCCTTGATCCCGGGAGTCTGCCCAGGTATCAACAAATCCACGACTGCCTGCATGGAATTGTTAGGAATATGCGACGGTAAATGTGTGCAACTCACATCTACATATTTCTCGAAACAAAGCCTGGGGCTAGCTCCAATGCTAAACGGTGATCTCGTTAAATTCCCGTCGCATGTGCGAACGCGAACAACCTACGAGGGCAGGATAGTGCCTTTGGCACCTCCTTCAGGAATGTCTTTATTCTTTAGTGATTGCGTGGAAGCAAGACCATAGTTTTCGTCAAAGAGCATTCTCTGGTTAATGGAGTAGTTCCTACGGAACTGTCAGCAGAACGCACAAGTATACAACCATCGAACTTACTCCTTGTTTCTAGACATAACAATACGAATACCACCACGGGCGACATCTCTAAAGCGGATATGGAACCCGCGGAATTCATTCCCAATAACGAAGAACATGCCAAACGGTTTCTTCGGATATTCCACTTCTGGCAGGAAATCGGGAGCAAGGCGGAACGAAAGAGCAACCTTGGTTGGTTGGTAAAAGTTGGTCCTGAGAACATGCCTGGCGAGTATGACAATCAGCAAGTCCGCATCCCGAAACAAACGATTCACGTACTTGTTGAAAATGAGGAAACTCTCAAGAACCTGCAAGTCCTGCTTGTTAGGAATTGAGCGTCTAATCTTGTCGTACAGCTCCTCGTCGCTGAGAGGCTGAGAAGTCTGTAATCGCTGGTATGATAGGGTAGGCCTGATATACTGCTTAGAGAATGGCTCGAGGGCTTTTGGCGTAAACGTACTGGAGTGATTCATCATCGACGACCGGGTAGTGGACCATGGCAAAGTTGACGTAGAGCAGGTGTATCTACGATGGCTTGAGAAAAGTCGCATCAAAGAATTCAATTAATACCCACCAGTTCCGAGTGAGCATGGATTATCTGGGCGATGCTCTCCCGCGTAAAGGTCTCTTCTCTGAAACGCCTCTTGATATCATTGAGAACTTCTGCGTGAAGAGGATTCGACTCGTCCAGAGCGTTCTTCAAGGCGAGATACGCAGGCCCGAGACGATTGCAAAAGTGTTGTGCAAAGATCCAACCACAGTCTAGCATAGATGGTGATCAGCACATGGAGATGACCTCATGCGATACCCACAAGCATAAGTCGCTTCCTGAACAGCGTGGTTTGAGTCATTGGCATTGAGGAAGAAGGGGTTGTCAGGAAGGCAGTACAGCAACGAAGCTTCCTTCATCACTTGGAAGATCGAGCTCTCGATCGGAGCAGCGGTTGAATTAGGCATGGGGTTGAGATAGAGGGAGATGATCGTGATGCCATTGGAGAAATGTTCGACATACTTGCGCGCCGAGTAGAGTTGGTAGTAGTGGTAAAGGTTGGAGAGAGCGCTACGGAATGATTGGTCAAGACCTGCTACAACGTCGAGAGCGACAGCCTACCTGAAGAAGTGAGACGTTCCGCCCATCTTGTAACCAATGACGAGACGCCTCTCGCGAGTACCCTCGACCTCAAAGACTTCCATGACAGGGCCATAACGGTTTTCGACCTGCCACATGATGGACTGGTAGATCTCGAGAGTATTCTCGGTAGCCTTTTCGAGAAAGACGGGATCCGATACGGTGCGGATGTCGGTACGCCCATCGGTGCGAAAGGATGGTGGCGGTTGAGCAGGGAACTGACACTTTGTGACAAAGTAACACCGGAGTTGTTGCGGCGCGGTCGCAGAGATAGAACCCGTTGAACGGTACGTTTCGAGACGGTAACAGTTGGCTGGCGTCGAGTTATCGAGGAACAAGGCGTCGATTCTGAAGAGCACGAGAGGTGAGTAGACAAAACGCCAGTATGACGGGTCGGGCAATACCTAGACTCGCAGGTCGCACCAGGACCCTCGGTAGAGTTCATGCCGGGACGACTCGTGTGGATGAACATGGCGCCATTGCCCTTGTCATCGATGCGCTCGAGGTCGATGACGAGCTTGTCGGGGTCGTGTTTTGTAAAGGCGAGCACCTTGGCACCAAAGAGGGCGATGATATGATCAGAGATGACCGACGGGGACTCGTTCTGAAAATAAGTGTCGTCGATGCCAAGCTGGGAGTAGAACCAGTGGACCTCGTTGGCGACGAGCTCGCGGGGGATGAAACCCTGGTCGCGATGGAGATCGATCAGCGGGGTATGGGGTGAGTGTGTGGGATAGGACAGACCTTGGCGGCGACGTCGGCCTGAACCATGGCACGCTGTTCTTGCTTACCCTTGAAGACGGGGGTGGTGTAGCCGGGGAGGTTCTTGACACGTTGTAGCGAGGCCTCGCTGCTGGCCTTGGAGGCGGCGTTGGAGCCATAGAGCCCGTTGATGGGGTGTAGTTTCTGGGAGGAGGTCATTGGAAGAAGTGGATAGAAGAAAAGAGGCGAAACGGGGTCAAGTATTTATATGAGCGAGTACCCAAGATCCGCAATTGCAAGTCGGTCCACCCTGCATCCTCCGTCGTGAAACTACCATGTAACGTATTTACTTCAAGTCTACCGCCGCCACCGCCTCTCTCGCTTAAGTCGGCCGACGCCCGCGTGCCTGGACAAGATCCGGGCTCCCCACACCTTTCCCCGCAGTGTCAACGCTACCAGGGCTGGTGCGGGACGTTCCGCGCGCAAAGAGTAGTAAAACCGTACAGATCCGTATTTCGACACGTACAAAACACACTAGGAATTGCCAGCTGGTGAACCTTGATCTACCATCCGACCCCGAATCGACCCCGGAATGCAGTGCAAAACACGTGACTTCTTGTTGCTTACATGATCACTGCATATCGGCTAACTCATCCCGGATGTATTCTTCAAACATCGGCTTCCAGTCCTTGTGCCATCGGCTCAGCGCTGGTCGTCCCTCCGCAACGTCGCCCGCCCCCCACATGATCCGCAGCTGGTCGACCTCCCGCTTCGTCTCGTTGTCCGGGCACAGAATGTAGAACTCGCCCAGACGCACATGATCCAGCATGTAAAGCACTGTCTCTTCCGCTGTCCAAGCGCCCGCCGGCTTCAGACCGCCGGACCGTGCCGTCAGCCCTGTGAACGTCCATCCAGGTCTGCACAGATTTATTTCCGCTCATTCAACCATCTAACCCAGGACGGAACGGAACTCACATAAACAGGTGCGCCGTCACATTGCACGCTGGCCGTTCCCGCAATTCATACGCCAGTCCTTCCGTCAAACTCTTCACCGCCGCTTTCGACGCGTTGTATGCCGGATTGCCACTGTTGTTTCAAAATTGTATTCATTCGTCTATTTATACTTGAATCTGAAACGGGGACCCACGGAGGATTCGTGATACCCTGCTTGGAGCCGGTATTAATCACCATTGCCTGGTTTTCTTGGTATAGCATCGACTGGAAACAGCCGTCATTCGTCAACCACATACATCACCACGCCAGGGACGTACTGGCACAAAGGTTTGTTGTACGTTGACAACTCTGAAACGAGCCCATAAACCCCGCTGTCCGAGGACGAGGAAAAAAGGTACCTACCCAAAGACGTTGACCTCAAAGGTGCTTCGCCAGTTGTCATGCAACTCCCAGGCTTTACTTTCCGGACCAATGGCAGCATTGTTAAGTAAAACGCCAACCTGATGCATTGATAAGGGCGGTCTGATCGTCTGATCGCCTTGTGGCGAAAAGCGCTCACCTCGCCCCAGGCTTCGTATACCTTGTCGCGTAGACGCTGCACATCCCCAATCTTGGAGACGTCAGTGGGAATAACGAGGACGTTGGCCTCGCCCACGACCGCAGCCACCTCTTTGCCAGTTTGCGCGAGCACGTCCTCCGCCACATCGGCGAGTGCGATCTTTAACCCCGCCCTAATAAGCGCCGTGTAGCACCCACGGTTACCGATCAGCGCCGAGAGAGGGACAGATCACACTGTGTGTCGGGGCCTTGCGAGAGGGTATAAAGAGCGACGACTGCGCACCTTGCGAGCTCGATCGCGGCGGCTCTTCCGATGCCGCTCGCGGCACCGGTAATGACTGCAACCCTGCCAGTGTGGATGACAGGATGGACATCGCTATCGACGGGTGAGAGCGCCTCGAAACGCCTGTGAGAAGGGGTCGTGCCACGGATGGGTGGACGGAGAGGGGATGGACCGCGGTCCAAAGGCATGATGATATGTCTTGCGAGCAGTCGCTGACCAGTACCGGGTTTATATATCCTCATTCTCCCTCATCGCGACGGTGTCAGGGGACCCGACAAGACCCCAATGCATTTTTATGAACTAGGGACAGCATGTACGCGAAACCTATCCGGAAAACCTTGTATTTACTCTCTGCCCGCTTCACCCGCGTTGTACCCTGGAGGAGTCTCGATGCCCATCTTCTTCCGAACAACCTCGAACGTCTTCAGCATCTTGCGCCGTGCTCCCAGCGCTACAACACCCTTGAGCTCCAGTCCAACATCGTCCAGGATAACCATGTCCTGCCACTTCATCTTCTCAAAGTTCGGTGTATACTTGTGCAGCCTCAAGCTCCTGAGCCAGGCCGGGATATCGTTCAGCAGCACGGGGTCAACGTCTTCCTCGTCCTTCTTCGCTCCGCTGCCACCTCCCCCACCGCTGCTTCCACCTGAAGAGCCTGTCTTCGGAATCCCAGGTGACCGACCACCTCCGCGGCCCCTGTTGATGTTACTGCCATTGTTGTTGTTACCCTGCATCGCAGCCTGCTGTAGACCCAACCAGCCCTGTGGCGTGAATCCTGCAGCCATCTGAGCCGCCAGCATCTGTGCCTCGGGTGTCATTCCCATCGCGCTCATCTGCGCCTGTAAATTCAACATATTCATCTGCAGAGGGTTCATGCCCGCCAGCAACCCCGCAGAGGGCAACCCCATCCCTAGTCCGGGGCTGCCCAGCCCAGCCATGTTGAACCCACCCATGCCAAGCCCGTTCAAAGACGCATTGGCCTCCTCGCCAAACCTGTTGGGGGTGGATAACGCAGGGCTCCTGCCACCATTCCACTGCCCTTGTTGGGCACCACCAAATTGCACATTGTTGCCCGCAAACGCTGGCGCAGGATTCTTGCGCTGCGCAGAGTGTTGAGAAGAAACGAGATCCCCGTCGTGGTCGTAGATACCATTGTTCGGAGTTAAGCCATCCGAAGCGGTCCCATTGGTACTCATACCTCCCTTGGAGGGACGGCGGAACGACTTGGGGTCAGCCATCAGAGGAACTCGGGGACCAGATCCATTCCACTCGTTCAGCTTCGCGGCGGCCGCGTCCAGATTCTGCGTGCTTTGTGCGTCCTTGCTAAACATAGGAATTAGGGGTGTGTTCACATTACTCGCCCAGCTATCGCCAACCATCGGAGACAACCCGTCCACGCGAGGAGTTCCGAGGGTACCGCTAAACTCTGTGCTCTTGGGTCTTGACCCACTGTTGCTGGGAACGATAATCTCCTGTGCCGGAGAGATGGGATTCTGTTCAGCAACTTGGCTGAGAGCGGAAGCCCACGTGGTGCGGGTCTCGCCGCTGGCAGTTGTCAAGATGGGAGCTGAGATGCGGTGTGAAGTGTTGGATGCTTTAAGTTTTGCCCTCTGCTGCGCAAGAGTTGCAGCGGCATCATTGTTGGATCCCAAGGCAGCGGAGTCGGGAGAAAGGAAAGTATAGGAGCTGTCCAGCGCGAGTGACTGTCTGTTCTGGTTGCCACTGAATACGCGAGGGGACGACGGCATGGGGCTCTTGAGCGAAGGTGACTTGACAGTCATCTGAGCAAGTTTGGCCTCCATTTGGCTCTGCATCGACCCTGTGTGACGATTTTACTATAATTCCCAGTGTGCTGTGGGAACGACCTACCTCCAACTGCTGGGCTGAGTAAGGCAGTCATTGGATCTGATCGTGCCATCTGTTGGAGTACGGTGATGAAAAATCTGATTTGAACCTGTGTAGACTGCTGCAAAAGGCTATAGAGGGCAGCGGTTCGCTCCGCCTCAGAAAGCACCTTGAACCCTACGTGAGAGTGAGCGAGGACAAGGACGGAATAGCACGGGTAAACACACATTGTTCGATGGCACTCAATTCTTCCTTGAAATTGACGTCCAAGGAGGCAGCAGCCATTTCTTCCAAGGTTTCCTCGTAGTTTTGGAGATTCTCGAACCACTGGTCGATGGCTTCCGACTCTGGGGTTTGGAACATGGTAGCACTTCCGAGCAACTCGCTGGTGGGACGAGCGCCACTACCGCCACCGGGAGGTCGTGGGGAGACAGGGCCAAGTGTCTGACGGGGTCCCATGGAAGCACGTGCTGTGTTCGAAGAGCGAGCGTTCTCAGGGTTGAGAGGGGAGGGAGAAGGACTGGAAGGAGGACGAAGGGTTGCCATTATATATGAGAAGGAGATTGGTGGAAAATGAGGACAAAAGGAAAAGATCCGCTAGCGGTGAATGAAGTGGGGATGGGATGATAGGCTGTTCCTGATCCTTGAGGAAACGTGGCGAGGGTGTGGTGTGAAAGACCAAGAAGATATGAGATACTGCAGCGAGTACAGGAGCGAGTGCGTCTAGACGAGACCAGCGGAACCTGCCGGTCTAGCTGATTCAGAGGGCGACGACGAGGACGACGGCGACGATGACCGTAACAATAAGACCAGTGACTTGGCGGAGTTTCACTTAGACGCATCTGTCACACACGCTGCACCGAGTAACCGGCCCTGATCCTAACATACATCGCTCGCCGAATTTCATGGGATCACATTACACTGAGACTGGACCACCAGAGTGAACTATTCAGCTACCGAGACTAGGTCAGTACGGAACTTTTGCAGTGGTGACTGATGCCGTCATTGTGTCCTAGACCAGTTAAATATTGATCAGCTGTACAACGAGGTATTACAATGAGCGCGTCACAAAGCACGGGTCAAAAGGTCACCTATTCAATAGTACAGTGGATGGGGGAACGTGACATGCAGAGAAGTTTCACCTTCACAAAAGCAACGCCGCAGTGAAATGACCCAACGTAGTTGTGTGTTAGACACACGGACCCAGAGAGTCAAAGGGTCCTAACCTTGTCCAGCAAGGCAGGTTGTACGTGATGGACCCGACCACATGAAACCCAGTTTCATTGTTATTGTTGGATCCCAAGGTAGCAGATTCGGGAGAATAGAATGCAGAAGGTTGTCCGGCACAGGTGTCTGTCTATTCGGGGGCTTGAGCGATGGTGGCTTTACGGTCATCTAGCTTCTATCTGGCGCTGTACTGAACTTATAACTCTCATTGCATTACGAGATCGAGTGGCTTACCTCCAGCCGTTGGGTCCAGTAAGGCGGTCACTGGATCTGATCGTGCCGCCCGGGCCTTTTGGAGAACGGAAATGAAAATTTTGATGTTGACCGTCTGCCGCAAAAGGCTATAGAGTGGTTCGAACAAAGCTCTGGGGTTGGAATTCATGGTAGCACGTCAAAGCACATCGACCGGGTAGTCAAAGCGGTCATCGGATTTGATCGTGCCATCTGTTGGAGAACTATGATGAAGAATCTGATGTGAACTTGCGTAGACTGCTTCAAAAGCATACAGAGGGCGGCGGTTCGCTCCGCCTCAGAGAGCATCTTCAGGAGAGTAAGCGAACAGGCCCTAGGCTAGGACGGTTCAAGGGTAAATATACTATTCGATTGCATTCAATTCTACCTTGAAGTCGGGGTCCAAAGAGCAGAAGCCATTTCTTTCAATGTTTCCTCGCAATTTTGCAGCGAGTTCACGATGGATTCTGACACCGGGGTTTGGAAAATGATAGCGTGTTCAAGCAACCTGCTAGTATGACGAGTGCCTGTGAAGAAGTAAGCGTCTGAAGGCGTCCGATCGAAACGCGTATGGTGAGTCGCAGGGCCATTACTAAACGTCGAGGCATTGCCGACTTGGATAAACGTAACAAGTTTCAATCAACATGCATATTCCAGTCATGTTCGTCGTCCTCCTTCAACATTGTCGCTCACTCACATCCATCTAGCGACATCGCTAACCTCACCTCGCCCGATCCTCTTCTGCGTAGCGCACTCGCCGCAGAGATACGCTCAGCCTGTGTCAACATCGGCTTCTTTTACGGTGAGACCAGCTTTGTTGACACTGATCTTCACCCATCTGTCCACTATGTAGTCAAAAATCATGGCATACCTGAAGCTGTCACACATGCTACCACAAACAGCGCTAAGCGATTCTTTGCTCTCCCGACCGCAGCAAAGATCAAGGTAGGTCTGGTCCCATCACCTACGTCGTCTCCGACAAGTCCTCAGCTGGACATCCATCGCTCGCCAAATTTCAAAGGATACACCGCCCTCCTTG
>QFES01003364.1:0-10698 GCA_003316375.1 Tylopilus plumbeoviolaceoides
AACCTGTAAGTACTGTGAGAAACGGTAGGGTGGTGTTCCAGTAGCTCACACTCGGATACCAGACTAGCCTTAGATATAGTTGTCAATCGATTCCTGATCTGTACACGTATGCTGTATGTTAACTACCGTTAAGTTAAGGGTATGACGCTGGCAAAGTTAGTGGGTCAACAAGCCGATGATCCTGTGTCTCGTGTAAAATTTCGCTTGCACGAGTGTTCTCCGCCAGCAGGGCGGGGTTGTTCGTCGCTGTAGTCAAAGCGGTAAATGATGGCTTGGAAGGGTCTTCGTGCATTATCCGACATACACCCAAGAGGCCATTTCGTCAAATAACGCTGTTCCTTTTGTCGCAGGCTCTTAAGTAATATGAAGTTCTTCTCCTTGCCAGTGACGGATCCAGGCGTTGATTATCATCGGCCTTGGGTTCCCTCTGAGTCTGCATCAAACTTGACGACGTCCGGTCAAAGGATTACAATTCTATGATGCATTCGTTAGTATGCTACTTTATGATACTACTCTTCATTGTTGTACGTGTGCAATGCAGAGGGATCGCGAGCGCGTTGAAACGCGTCGGTACGACCGACCACGGCTATGAAGAAAACGGTCAGCACGATGGAAGTGGCATCGATGACGTACCTAAGGGTCTCCAAACACTACCTTAGTCACCCGACAAGCCAATGAACACGTCGCATGACCCCCCAGTCGAGCTCAAGAGTGAATTTAGTACAACGAGCCGCGACGATGGCGATGTGATCACATCGGGAGTGTCCAGACATGATGAAGACGTTATGGATATGCCAAAAGAGCTGCAAAGCACGTCGGGAAGTCAGACACTTCGTGCTAAGGGAAGGTGACTCGCCCATGGGAGCCCCAGACGAAGCCGACGATCCAAACGACAACGCGCACCACTGACAAGAGCATCTAGACACGACGAGGACGCCAGGTGCGTGCCAAAGAAACTTCAAAACACGTCAGAACGTGAGCGCAAATGCTCAGGACAGAGGAAGGAGGACAACATACCTTGGGAGCACCACTGGCATATGAGCTGGGTGAGCCAAAATGCGGACACGAACAGCACCAGGAAATGTCCCATAGCGAATAAAATGAGTGCAATGACATATTGAATGCGTTACATCGAAATCACACAAACACCTTGTTCCACTTTGCAGCAGAGAACAATAAAGATGAGCGCAAGGACAAAACACAATAGACAAAAAATACAAGAAAGAACGCGGACGAACCGATGCGTTCAACAGCTGCAGCGCTGAGGAGTGTGGCCCGGGCATGAGAACGATATTTCGCACAGGTTCTGTGATAACAAGCACAAACACTCAATGCAGAGTGGCCCCTAATTGTAAACCACAGCTTTAGATGAACGTGAACGGGTTTCTAGTGAGTTCGTGTCCCACCGTCTGTGGTAGGCTGTGACCTCTGTATGCTAGACTTCCAACGTCGCTCCTCGGAGAAGCTAGAGACTCGGAGACAACACGATGATGACTGGGTGCTCGATTATGCAAGTCTGCCGACATTCGATGACCACACCCTCTCTTCATCCCCATGAATCACAGCCCGAGGGACATTGCGTCAAAAAAACGGCACATGAGCCAGCACTCGTTGAATGCTCAACATGACGCGGAGAAAGTATGTTCTTTAGTGCGATCTCGTCAATATGGCGCCATTAGATGATTGTACTCAATCCGCATTCTTCATGGGACTACGAGCGCACGCACGCCGCTTTACACCAAGCAGAAGACTATGAAAACGCAAAAAATTGCATTCGAGGCGATGGTATCAAAGGTCTCGCAGTCGCCAGACACAGAACGTCACGGTGAGGCATCGTCGTCACGTCGTATGTCATCCACCGATCTCGCGCCTCAGGGCATCACGAGTGTCGTGTCAGTCAATCCACCGCAGACGAAAGTGGCGATCCAAACTGCCATTCATGCCAGGATTCCATGACACGCCAAGAGTTCGACATGAACACATTGTCTGGACGACTTCTGAACGCGTCAGAAACAAGCCGCGTTATTCAAAATTCGCTCCTGGTCCATGAGGACTCCAACCGATATTAATAATGCTCGCATCGAGCACAACGTTGCGGCGTGCTATTGTCGCATGACTGGCAAGAAGACTGCTAGTATGTCACCCTCCAGGCGAGCGTCACAAGATCGGGATCTTGCACGTTGAATGTTGGCATTCAATGTCGGGCCACTTCGCGAGGTCTGCTTCGTCGGCACCACGATATCGAAGGACTCGGAGTCGTGGGCCGCAGACCGGAACGTGTGTTTCCACCTCTCCAATTAGCTCGCAGTGCCAGGGGGCGAAAACAACGCTGTGCTGAATTCCATAGTCACGACTTTCGAGAGGCTGTGGCTCCCACTGAGCCACAGGCTTCTGCGACATAGAAGGAACAGCCAGCGGTGGCCACCGGTCCGACCGCTCGCACGTCATACATACTTACCTCCAGCCTCCTGCAGTCTTGCCCACATCCAGCGTGCTACTTTGAAATCATGATGCACGATCTGTCAAATCATGGTGTACAAGTACATACATGCAAACGAGAATATCAATGATCTTACACTACCTCGGCCAAGTGGGACCAATCAGTACATGTGTCGCCCTCCTCCCGACACTCTCGCGAACACGCCACCTTACAGATCCAGCGATGCCCCCGCGTTGCTCGTATGCACCGTCGACTCACCCTGCACGCCGCGCCTGCCATCACCCTCAGCCCAAAACACCCTCCCCGACACCATGTTCCCAGACATCCTCTCCTGCTGCACCACGCGTCTCCTTCCCCTCTGCAGCGGATCCTCAGGGTGCGTATCCCGCACGGCAGCCCGCGAGTTCGACGTCGAGACCTCGTACGTCCCTTCATACGTGGGGTGCATCGCTACCGTCGCCCCTGCGTTGGACGTGCGCACCTCCGAGACGAGGCGGGAGCTCGTCGGGGCGTCGTCGTAGTGGAGGTCGACCCCAGCGTTGCTCGAGCGCGCCGTGACGACAAAGTTGCCGCCTGAGCCGGATGCGGTGGCGAGCGAGATGGAGGAAGTGATATGGCTGTGTAGGAAACGTCAGATATGGGATGGGTGGTCGAGGGTGCGCATGGTACGTACCCGTTGTTCGTCCACATTTCGAGCTGGGTGGCGTCCCTGCCTTGCGTGTTGTACAGGGAGACGGTCGCTTGGATGCGCGCGTTGGAGGTGCGCAAGATCAGCGAATCCGAGGTGTTGAAGTGGCCGACGATGGCACCATTGCTCGACGTCAACGCCCCTCGCGTGAGCGTGATGGACTTGCGTGAAACGAATACCATGAGCACCCGCGGGCATCACTGACTGGTGCACATGTATACATACCTTGGCGCGGATGGCAGCGTTGGACGTGTCGAGCTCCATGTTTCCAAAGACGAGCGACTGCCACAGATCGCCGATCTCGTGGGCAAAGTTCCCGGCGTGCGTCTTGAATTCATTGATGCGAAGTGGGGAATGCTCGGAGGGCGCGGCCGGGAAAGTGAACACGACCTCAAAGTAGAGTCGATCGCGGATATCGGACCATGTTGGCGGGGGCGTCTACACATCGCGATCGATGGATCAGATTGGTAATTCGGACGCGGCACAGGGCGCAAGCGGAGACGTACATAGATGCCAATACCATGTTTGTTCCCGCCCTTGCGCAGTCGACACAGGGTGGCGCGTGCGAGCGCCCTGTTGGCGCTGTATGCCACTCGCACGTCCACACGGACATCAGCGCCCTGTTCTGTGCCCTGTTTCACTTGCACGGTTCCAGATTGAAACGACCCCCTGGAGATGAGATACAACGTTTCAGCGGCGACGGGCAGGGTGAACGACTTTTCAGCGCTGTTGGAGAAGGAAGGCGCCCAGTCGGGACGTGTGTGGTAGTGCGTCCAGCCATGGCTTCCGATCGATTCGAGGACAGAGCCGTCTTCTGCTCCGGGGGCGCCAGGAGAGCCGTCGTCCCGCTGGGAATACACACGTCAGCGACGCGCAGGGGGAGACGCGGCGAAAATGCGCTTACGACGGTGCGAGAAGCCATGCGAACGATGGCGCGAGCGACTGCGAACAGAGCGATGTATATGAGGAGCGCGAGCGCGAGTGCTTTCCAGAATCGCCTGTACGGGCTGAACTGCGAGCGGGTGGGGACGTTCGGATATGACGGAGGCGGTGGGGGTGGCAGGAGAGGCGTGGTGTGATAGAAGGTCGGATGGACGGACCCGAAGTGGCCGTTTTGCACGTCGAGGCGAGCTGGTTGTGATTTGAGATCACTGCTGTCTTGGAGTACGACCATCGTTGTACAGCAAGTCGCGGACTTTGATTTGCTTGTTCACTTCATGCCAACGCTTCTGCCACGTCTCAAAGAACAAAGAACCCACTGCAGCCAAAGGCAGTTAACACGGCCCACGCTCACTGCATGAACCTTTGCGCGCAGTCCCGCCCCTGGAAACACGACGTCATGGATCAGACAAACCCATAGCTTCGCCGCCGCAATATCGAATCACCGGCGCAGCTCCCTGAGCCCCCTCTCCGTGACGTCGTTTCGATCACTGCTTCGTCCCGATTGGCACACACAACAGACATACGCCCTACACGAGGCAACGACTGCCAAATAAAACCGAACACGATGCCTCGATACTCGATTTCATATGGACACGTTCATAAATAGCGTCACAGTTTCAATTGATTCGTAGGCTATCTCTATCGAGTTTTCCTCACTCCCCGGCGCACGCTGACATGCGCACGTCCGTCTTCCGCCCGTGTGTGATGGCATGAGCTCATTTCCAACACACAGTCTCCCCACTGCGAACAGTGTTTTGGCGCGAGGTGTTCCTGTGCCAATATGGATGCCCCGATCGATGAGCTCATAGGGTTTCGTCGTTGCCACAGGGTCGTCAGCCCGGACGCAAATCGCTTGGTGCACGGGAATGAAGGGCCCCCACCTGCGGGGAAACATAGCGCGCGCACGCCTCCAATGAGGAAACGACCCTTTGGTTGCGCACAGGATCCGATGCGAAAAATACGACCAACGTTGATGTCACAGGTCCATAGATCGTACGATCATACCGAAACACGCGTCCAGCAACGTGAAAGTGACCTCAAGATGAAGCGGAAGGAGACGCTTCATCTGATGGTACTCATTCTCAGGGCCCAGCGCACCGATGACTGCGAGATCACCCGAAAGGCACGCAATTGCGGGCCGGGGAAGTAAATGGAAACCTCGTGCACGACAGCATGCGGTGGAGTCTCTGACAATACCACAGAGGCAGTGCGGCGAGAAAATCACTGTACGGATGGGGAAGATGACGTTTTGCATGATAACACGAATCACGATAACGGTATGATAAGCATGTCACTGACAATCAAAAAAAGTCAAAATAATATGGCCGTATACGGGGCGAGATTAGCACTTGGGGAGGGAAGAGCTGTACGTGACGTTCGAGGATCGCGTTACTAACCTGGTCGTGGCCAAACGGTCCGCTCGAGTTCAACGTCGAGCTCGATGCAGCAGACTGGATACCCATAAATTAGAACGCACGGGCCATGCTTCTCTGGTAACAATAAAAGAAACCTGCTGGTCACGAGTGCATGCGGAAATAGAGGGACTCCGAGGTACAGAGATATGAAGTGAAGTGACGGCAGAAACCAAATGTCAATCTGCCTAGCGGTTGGCGTACCGCGACCATGGCCAGTCGTATCAGACGCGCCCACAAAACGTCCATCTAGATTGTTATGAGATGGGTGTGCTTGCGTC
Source organism: Tylopilus plumbeoviolaceoides (assembly GCA_003316375.1). NCBI lineage: Eukaryota > Fungi > Basidiomycota > Agaricomycetes > Boletales > Boletaceae > Tylopilus > Tylopilus plumbeoviolaceoides. The sequence continues at coordinate 5,764 of QFES01003364.1, forward strand.
GCGAAAAACAATGCAGGCTGAGGAGTGGGAGTCGAGTGTTTACGACAGGACATGCAGCTACCGAGTCGAAACGCTGAGGTGGCCATCAAGCTGGTGTGACGAGGGAATTCGAACCTGCAACATAAGCGTGTCATTGCGGAATGCGGAATGCCTGATTCCCCTCTCCGAGAATGAAATCACGTACTTACTGACAGGGTCGGGTTTCACGAGCGTGGTGGAAGGATAGAAGCAAGCCAGCCAGCCTTGACGCGTCTAATTGTGACGGCACGACTGCAAGGCAGGACGACGGATGGCGTGTGTAGGTGTCTTTCCCCGAATATCGGCTGGTGACAAGCACAAGGGATTCGAACCTGCGGAAATTGTTTCGACGGTTCATTTTGGTGCATGGGTGTCAGGAGTCTTCAAAGGAACGATGTCCCATTGTCCCCACTTTGTCCAACGGTCGCTGGCGGATGGCTAAATTTCCTAGGAGCTCGGGGTTGAAGTGGCTGTGCAAGTTTGGATACGTTGTATTCCCAGTCTGAAGGGCGTGTTTAGATTACCTGGATATCAGATAAAGAAGTAGCCGTGTGTGATGAGCCAGTCGCCAGGGTGATCTGTCGCGCAGTGACCGACGCTATGACGCGACGCCAAATGCCGAGTGCCGAGTGCCGGGGCGGAGATTGAAACGTGGGTATGGGTTCGCGCGTGGTGGCGGGATGTTCCCACCGAAAGAGCTCGTCGTGACGAAAATAGGGCCGGGCCACGGTTTGTGCTGCAAGCGAGATGCACGGAGGAGGCGTGATGCGATCTGCGGTGATGGGAAGGACAGGCACTAGTACTGCTGTGCTCTATCTATGACGCGGGTGCGGAAGGAATGGCGCAGCACGAGCGCCGACACGAGGCAGGACCCCAGAGCGTGTTGGACGTCAGCTTGGGAAAACACGCGACGACGTGCGACGACGTGTAGGCCAGTTTTGGGCGGCATCAACATGGGCGGCGCGAGCACATGGACATGTCCCCGCGGGGGTGGGAGTTGCTGGTAATTGTGCGGTGATGGACAGGACCGCACGGCAACCATGAGGCGGCTGATGGGGGCGCGGCGGGATATGCGGTGGCCGGGGTCCTGTTCGACACCTACGCCGATCGCAGCTGCAAGGTCAAATTGGACGAACCTGACCTCGCCAACGTTGCATCTCGCGGGGGAGAAACGCCGGCCGAACTTGATCTTGACACCCGCTGGCGTACCGCTGACCTTGTTCTTATCAACCTCGCCTCCACCTCCCAAAATCCGTAAAAACGCCCCCCTCCTCCCCTCGTCGTCCACAGCGACGAGCATGTCCCTCTCTCCCCAACCCCCTCCCATGGCCTCTCCACCCCCAAACGGCCTCGTCTCCACCCAGTCCAACGCCCAGCTCGCCCAGCTCCTCACCGCCAGCTATCGCGAGTCCGACCTCTTGCGCAAAGACCTCCTCGCCACCCGAAAGCGCCTCGAAAAGGCAGAACGACTCCTTGCGTCGTACGCCTCCGCCGCGTCCCCCCAAAACACGAGCAACGCCAACGGCACCCATCCCATCTCCGAGGTAGCCCAGCGTGTCATCGCAGAGTGTGAAGCACGTGCCGATCGTGCCGAACACGCTCGCGACGAAGCCGACGCACGTCGACGCGTCATTTCCGACGCCTGGGAGGAGCTCAACCGCTACCTCGCCGTCGTCGAACTCCGCGCTGCCGACGCCAGAGCGGGCTTTGCCCGCCTCGTTGCCGAGGGCGGCGGCCAGCTCGTCCTCGCACCGGTCCCCCTCCCTGGCTTCGCTGTCCACACCCCCTCCGCTTCCAGCCCCGCCATCATGCTCGTCCCACCGCCCTCCGCCAACCACCGCTCCCATCGGCACTCGTCCTCCCTCAACTCGTCCCACGGCATGCCCCCCTTACCCCCACCACCCCCTTCCCGCGTCAGGCCACGCTCGGGCAGCATCGACGACTTCACCCCCGTGCAACCACCCGCAAAACGCGCTCGCAGCGACCGCGATCCCGACAGAGTACGTCGCATTCTAACTCCCCTGCTCGATCTGACATCGTCTGCAGTCCCGCGGACGCAACCTCGACGTCGATGCCCACCATCGGTCCCATCTCCCGTCGCCTCATCCCACCCTGCAGCCCGCCCTCGGCGCCCCACGTCACACGAATGCACCCCAGCAGTCTAGATCATCTTCTCGCTCGTCTCATCGCTCCCTCTCCATTGACGAAATGCTCCTCGAAGCTTCCACAGACGACCCTCGCCCCCGCGGAGAACCGCAATCTCCACGGGCTGTCCTCGCACACCACCAGCACCCTAACCACGCACCGACATCCACCACCCAGCGCTCCGTCGTCGGCCACGTTGTCCTGCCCGGCCCTCTCGAACAGCCCGGCGAACAGCGTACATATCAGACACACATTTTTGCGCCCCCCGTTATGGGCGCACCGATGAAGAAGGGAAAACCCGGATCGAGCGCGGGCATCAGTAAGTGCCATTGATGTGATGCCTTTGCGTGGCGCTGACGTCGACGCAGTCGTAAACGGATCAGGCGCTCTCCCTGCGCCACCCATCATCACCAACGCGGCACCACCTCCATCCACGCCGACAACTACCGTCGCTCATTCCGCGACCGGATCTGCGCCGGCCCCGGTGCCCCACTCTCACGCCCCGTATCCACCCACAAATGCCCAGGGACAGCGGATCTGTCGCCAATGTGGGTTGGCTGGCCGTTACAAGGACGGAAAGTGTGTCGAAAAATGGGGTCCCGGACCCGAAGGACCCGGCACAGTATGTGACCGCTGTCGAAAGAAGATGAAACGGGTCGAACGACGAGGCACGATAGAATCTCAGAACCAGTCTCAGTCCCACATTGGCCAGCAACCCACAACAGCCAGTATGACGCATGCACATTCGATGTCCGCACATGGGAACCGCGTTACGCGCACCGATACGATGCCCGCGACCGTGGGGATCGGATCGGGTGGAACGCAGCTCATCGGACATGCGTCGCAGATGCCGTCCTTCATCTCCAAGGACAGACGCGATCGGGAACGCCTACAAACGTCATTGCTTGCACCTTCTCCTCCACACCCTGCTCGCTCAGGCGATTCCCAACGCGAGCCACCTTCACCGCCCGCCATCGCCACGCTGCAGACCGATGACGACGAGTCCCATCGACGCGGAAGCACTGATAAGGGACGAAGACCGATGAGCTCTGGTAAGATTTATTGATGCCGCTTACAGCGCCAATGATTTTGATCGTTTCATTCTAGCTGCTCCGCCACTCATTAAACACCTCCCATCGCCGAGCCATTCACATTCAAATTCACGCCGTGGGTCTGATGAATCCTCTGCGGACGCCGAAGGTGATCCAGATGCGGATGGCGATGCCGACGCCGACGCGGAACTCCTTGAGGCTGTCCACGCCGCAGAAAACAGAAGTACGAGCTTGAAAGCAGAGGACGCAGAGAACGACGACTAATACGCTCGTGCTTCGGACTCGACATTTATCCATAGCTCAAAATTATTGGTTTGGGGGTACCCGGGAAGGGAGAGGCGCCGACAACAAAGAATCAGCAAGGAGAACAGTTTCAAACATGCACAGAAAAAACGCACGTTCATCAAAGCACGCTACCCGCATTCACATTGGCATATATACGCAATCCCGCATCTGCAATCGTGTATCACAACCTTGTGCCGCTGAAACCACATTCTTCTGGGCCTTGTCTACCTCTCCGCTGTCCGATAGACAAAAAGGACACCTTTTCTAGATGTCATCGTTATGCGACGCCCGCTCATGATATGGAATGGCTCTGTTGGGAATTTTGGTTCCTTGTATTACTACGCTCTCGTTTGTTTCCTTTTTTCTTCTTTTCCATCCGTACCTCTTCTCACTCGCGCTTACGCTCCTCCCGCACGCTACGCCCTCGGCATGTTTCTTTCATCATTACCGCATCGCTCACTGTTTTGGACGAGGACACGGAGCGCCTTACCCTCGCGTTCTCGCCTCTTTCTTTTTTTCCAGTTACTCGGTACGAACAAACGCACACCAAAAGAGATGTAATGTGTACTATACCCAATTTTTTTTCCTTCGCTCTCTATTCCGGCGTGATGAGACCCATCTGATGCAGCGATGTTGTCGCATACGCCAACGTGGCGGAGAGCCCTGTCTATATGCGCTGTACGCGTGGGTCGGCATTGCTGTCCCTCCGGTCCTAAAATGAAATCGCCACGATGGCAGGGGATACGTTGATGCGGGTCACCGCCGGGCGGGGTCAGAGCGGGTCGCACGACTCGGACGCGGTTGGCCAGCATGTCGGGTGAGTTCGGTCCGCCGACGGGGTACACGTGGGTCGCGTTTCTTTTTCTTTTTTTTTTTCTTCATTCACGCTTATCTGGGGTCGTTTCGACTTGAACGTCGGGGGGACGACATGTAGTAGGCCGCGTCAATCCGACCGAGGGAACGACCGTGCACTGGCACGTACTACTAACCTAACTAGCTATGACCCGGATATGCATGGTAGCAGTGCCGCCGCGAAAAAAACCCAACGTCGTCTGCCAACTTGAAGTCACCTGCGGCGCGGGACTCGAGGTGGGAGCTCGGTCACGGTGACGGGCCTGGACGCGCACGCCAGGGGCTATGAGCCATCGGCGCTGCCAGTGGGCGGCGGGGCAGGCTGCTCCGGCGAGTCCGAGTCCGAGTTCTGTGTCTGTGCACGAGCGCGCGGGCCCGGCATGTTGTACCTACCGCCGTCACGGTGGGTCCCGAGTCCGAGTCGCGCTCCGAGTTCGCGTGTGGCACTTGGCGCTTGGCGCTTGGCAAGACAACGACCGTGAGCCCGTGACCCGCCGAGGACTCGAGATAGACCGTGACAGCGCATCCGAGTCGACTCAGTCACTGGCCACGGACGGACGGCGCGTCGATCCGCACCTCGTGT
>QFES01003371.1:0-40702 GCA_003316375.1 Tylopilus plumbeoviolaceoides
TTTCTAGCACTCCGGGGCCAGTCTCCGTGTCTGCAGTAGGTGAGTACTTGAGCATGACTCTTAAGACCCGCATGAATACGTACGATGTGCCTCTACATCGATCCGGAACTTGAGGCTTTCGTCGAATAACTCGTGGAAATACGCCTGGTTCAATTGGGTGCGAAGGAGAGAGTATCCGTGCACTATCGATGGTTACTCATTTGGATCTGACCAGGGCTAAGGGAGTAACTTACTTCCTGGAGTGAGTGGCTGTAGATCGGTGAACTTCTTCTGGACCAGAGAATCAGGCGTCTCTGTAATTACCGTCAACGCAAGGTCCACAATCTCTAAGAAGCGTACCTTGGAAGTTGAAGTACTATCCATCCAGAATAAGCGCGCGTTCTCTCCGGTGATGCAGGAGCTCACCTCATACTCGATGCCTGCCATACACTTTAGACCCGATGATTCCATGACACGGTCACATGTCACACGAAGGACACCACGCGGGTCAACGCATAAAGGCTGTAATGTATCTGGATCCAAGAAGGAGACAAGAAAGAAAGGCACATTGTTCTCCCAAGGAATTCTACGATAGGTTGCGAGATCTACTTGAGCAAGAACATCCCGGTAGCCATTTTCTTTCGTGGAGACTACGAGTTCACGGGTGTAAGGACTGTCACTGATGTCCCAGCCACTGTAAGAAGTCGGATAAGAAGAGACGCGAATAATCAACGAGTAGGAACAGTCTACTGACAAGATAACGCTGCAAAAACCGAAGCCGCCTGAGCGCACGGCACTCAAAAACTTGGATTTTGCCTACGAAACATTAGTCGACGAGAGGAGTGATCTCAATCGCGCTCACCATGAATTTCCCTCGCAGGACCCCATCAACTGGACCAAGATGATGAGGATCGATATGACAAAATCAGCTAAAGTGTATCACCATCAATCCCTATACGCTGGCGATTAGACTGTTATTTCAGATCTAGAGCCAGTACCAACCGGCTACTTTGACCTTGGTATCATGTTTCAAGATATGTTGAAGATCCTCGAGAGACTGGGGTACTGTGGCATCAGTCATGATAGTACGAGGCTGGGCACTTTGATGCACCCAGTGGGTCTTTATGAAGCGTATCCTCTTCGTAATGATCGATCTGGGCCGGGTTCGGACCACGAATTTCAAGCTCAACATACCTACGCCGCAGGTCCGCAGCAGAAAGGACCCTCGATCACCGCGTCGAGTGGGTACAAGGGAACGAAGAGTGGCACTAATCCGCTACCAACTTGGCACGTCAGCAAATACGTACATGCCGCCCGCTCACCCAAGAAGAATTGCCATATTAGGCCAATGCAACGCACTGTGTTCGCCGTTAATGTCATTGCCGTCTCAGACTCTGCCAGCAGCTCTTAATATCCTTATGCTTTTTACTCATCAGAGCACAAAGTCATCTCCATGTTTGATTCAGAGGGGAAACACGTTTCATCAGCACCTCGCCGTGGGTGATCGAGGGTCCGGTGTTCTCGGATTCTGAATCTAATTTCTGATGGAATACACATCGCGATGTCGATCGAAATGGAACACCGCGTGTTGTCCGATAATCACTCATAGATGGCCTACAGCCATCTGAAAACTTTGACAATCCCTGCCCAAGTTTCTTGTCTGTCTTTCGTCGAATCCCGACAGCTTCTCGTGGGTTCAGGTAAGGCAGCAAGTTGTCTAGGAACTCGGACATCCTCTGACTGTCGGGCAAAAGACGATGGCGCCGTCCGTCTCTACAGTCTAGATACGTTCAAAGTCCTCAAGGCGGTTCGAGGCTTAGCCCCGATCTGCTCGCTTGCTTTCCCACCCCAGTCTCCTGCTACCCATCTTTGGGTTGCAGCTGGTCGACAGGTGAGCATGAGGCCGTCCTCGTGTTTCCGCTCTTCAGGGTTCACGCACTGCTCTACAAGGCGCTCCGGTTTTCTTTCGCGACGGACAAACTTATCTTGACGTCCTCGGATGCTCTGCAAGTACTGGACCTAGGTGCTGATGACGACGATAATGTAGGCGAAGTGAGGTGCAGCACCTGGGACTTCGAGCAAGCATGCTGATAGCACCGATCAGCTCTTCGTCAACGTAAAAGGTACCAAAATGGCGTTTTGCATGGATTCTGGGTCAGTAGGGGTTATCGACCTCCAAACCAACGAAATCGTGCGAATGGAGCAAAGCCACAACAATGTAGGGTATTGCTTGTGTACGTAAGATTGATTCTTCACTTTCATTTCTAGGTGTGCGGTTCACTCAGATTCATCCCAAATCGTCCGAATGAACTCGTCAGTGCGGGTTATGATTGTGCCCTGTTGCATTTTGATTTCATGCAAGGAAGCCTGCTTTCTCGCGATGACCTGAGTAAGTCTTTCAATGTCGTCACATAAGAACGTACCAATAGAATTTTGGCGTCTAGCGGCGGCTCCCTCGTCTTCCGGAGTTTCTTTGTCCCCGCCATTCATACTTTCCCTATCGATATCACCAACTGGGATAGTAGCTGCAGGCACTGCTGATGGACGCCTGTATATTGGCGTCAGCGGCGAAAAATCAGAAGTGTCGGGGGATCGACAACGACGACAGCGCAAATGGAAAGGGTTGAAAAGGGACGGCAGAATTATCACAAATGTTGCAGAAGGTCCCATTGTTGGCCTGTAAGTATGTCGCCACCGTCTCATGTGCGATATTTATCGTTTGCAGAGCTTTTATTGGGCCACGAGAATTAGTGACCTGCACACTTCTAGGAAAGGTCGCTAAATACCACATCACCGGGTCGGCTGCCGGGGGCACACTGAAACTGGAACCCCAGTGGATTGGCGAAAGCAAGGACAGCCACAAGGTGAACTCGATCGCATCTTCAGGGGGGGTCATCATCATAGGAGGATTTCAAAAGGATGGAATAGGTGTAATCGATGTATGGTCTGCTTGTTGAGAGTCGTGTAGTATAATGGAAGTGTTAAATTGAATAAGAGATCTTCGAGTGGGGCACGGAGAAGAATCATTTCTTCTTTTCCTCGAGCTCTGCGATCCGGCGAAGGTAAGAATCCCTCTCCGTCTTTAGCCTCTCCAAGTATTTCTCGTCCGATACGCGTTGGGAAAATATCGACAGCATGTATTCTACCGGCGAGCGAGGGGCAAATGAGTCGACTAAAGGAGGTTGCATCGCCGAAGGCAAACTGTGTTTGGAATCAACAAGCATAGTGTTTTGAGACGGAGTCCCCGAATTCGCTGAGACATAATGTATTCGGAAAATGTTGGCCTCGTTGAAACACCACTGGAGAAGTGTACAGATGAGTGCACCTGTTGTAAGGCCGGGTGCTAGACCCGGTCTTCCGCCTAAGAATGATACGATGAGAAAGCTGAACGGTGGAAAGACCTGGCATACGTTTCCAAGCGTTGAGGATGCTCCCCGCAAGTCCACCGCTTATTCCAGAGTCGAGTAAACGGGATGTTCGAATATCACCCCAAGACAGGGAGGTCGGCTCCTCCGATTTTGAATCGCCAAGGGGCTGGAATAACTTTTGCCTGCGCAATTGATATTGCCTTCCGGGGTGCGCCACAACCAGGACGGGACTGACCACATACTCCCGTATGCCTGCAAGAAAAGTCGGTCGATCATGGGGTAAGAGTCACCATTCTGTACGCAACTGAGAAACGTCGCGGCGACTATTCCGCTATTCACTGCGGAGTACAGGAGGAATTTCATTGGTGTACCATGCTTAAAGCCGCCATAGAGACCTGCAGCCACTCCGCAAAGAGACGCTAGGGTAAAACGTTCAAGTTAGGACGCATGCCTGGTGCTTGTGAGCAGGCACAAGGAACGAACTTGCATGTTATGACGACGCCATTGAGGACTGTCTGTGGTGCCGATGGGTCCATGTTTGAGTTCTTAGTAGCGGACCCCAAAAAATTGGAGGTTCATGATGTCAATCGAACTGACATAAACACGAGTACCCAAGCTCAAGCTCAAGTCTTGGCAAGGATTAGCACGAGTCTCCTAAGAATGCTCCGAAGTACACTTTCCACGTCTACCCGAAGGCTATGGAGATTCTACTCCGGTTCTGCTCGTTCTGTTGGCAACACCCCAACCAGAACCCCGTACACCAGTTGGCCATGGCGTTCTGCAGCGATAATTGCTACAACCACTGCTGTGTCCTTGTGGCACCTTTCAAGAAACCATGTTCATAATGATGCAGCGCATACTCTGCCCTCCAAATCCAGCTCGAATAATTCAAAACCTGCCAACAGCACTGGAGTGGGTGAGGACGGTGTTCTTTGCGCAGTGGTTTGGGGTTCTAACAGGTAAGGTCTAATACTGAGCAGCTGGACTGGACCTTTATGTGTACTGTTAGGTCAAACCTTATTGATCCACAATCACCTGGAATTGAGACGTTCCAGACCCCTGTCAATGTAAGGTGGTTAGAAAACGTTGCATTGCGGGACATGGCTCTCCACGAAAGGCACGCAGCGTGTGTTGATACTCGAGGTGATGTCTATCAATGGGGTGACGGTTTTTTCGGCTTGAAATCAGACGCCAGGGGCCGGGCTCCAAAACCGACTCTTCGTGGCAAGGTAATCCATATTTCCTGGGGTTTGGGAAGTCCGTTTAATGCGTGCGCTTTACAGGACATTGTCAAGCTGCAGTTGACGGACTCCCGAGTATATGCCCTCTCAGCCTCGGGGAGAATTTATGTTTTTGCGGCAAATGAGGAAGAGCAAAGTCTGCCCAAACTATCAACATCCGCTACGACGCCTTGGCGTCTATCAGGTTGGTCAGGGCGAGAACAACAATCAATAGACTTTGTTGAGATTTTCTCGAAGGAGAAGCTGAGCTGGGGTGAAACGTTGGTTTTTTTGCGACAACAATCCCAAGCAACTCATGACCTTCTCCAGTTTCGTTTCAATAGCTGCAGGCAGCAACCATCTATTAGCGTTGACGTCAGAAGGACGCGCGTTTGCACACCCTATGAACAAGGACGCGAATTCGCATGGGCAACTCGGACTGCGAAAAATTGAAATCACCGCATCGTTGGGCTTAACGGACGCTGCAGACCGCTCACGTACCACTATCGAACTTGTTCCGCGATCGGTAGCGGACCCACATGCGAAAACCTCCCCGTCAGATCGGGAATCTGTTACGGGTGGGCTTCTGGATGCTATCAACGACCATCATATTAGATTTTGCAGCGTGTTGTTTGAAATACCGTCATTACGGGGCGTGAAGGTTTCCCAGATTGCAACAGGTGGTCGGAACAGCTTTGTTAATACCGCTTCAGGCAGGATACTCGGCTGGGGTGCCAATGAGTATGGGTAAGTGAGAATCAAACTTTGGTTTCCTATGTTACTGACCGACAGTTAGGCAGATTGGCCTTGGATCAGGAATAACGTTGGACACAATAAGTGTGCCCACGGAAATTGATCTTGCGAGAAATGTCCCATTTTCCACAAAGTCGCGATGTCTTGGCATAGTCGCCGGTGAGTGGATAGCTACTTTCGACCTGATTCTGACTAAGCTTTTGACCTAGGCGGTGACTTGACTTGCTTCGTTGTGGAGCGGAACACCCAGGAATCTATTTATGTGGATGTCCTGTGTTGTGGTAACGGTCAATGGGGAGGACTAGGTAACAATACCTTTTCCACTTTTCAGGGCAACCCCGTCCGCGTGAAGAATATCAGTGGTCTGCGGGAATGTGAGTGAACATACTACAAAGTAGTTGATGTTGTGGTGACCTCTATACTAGTCGACGAAAAGGAGCAGAGGTTACTACCGATTGTTCCGCATGCTATCTCGGTCTCACCTACTGGCCACGTTTTATTGTCTTTGGACACTCTGTTGCACGCTGGTCCGGGTGGTTCCGGCCGAGATCTTGTCGCCTGGGGCCTTAACTATGACTACCAACTGGGGACAGGAAAAAGGACGAGTCTCAATGCAGCTACAACATTGGAGAGACCCGAGGGTGGTCGATTCATCCTCGCCAGACGCAAGGCGATAGTGAAGGATTTGTCACAGGAAGTGTGGAAAAGAAATGCCGAGGTCGAGCAATGTGCACTTGCTGGTTACGGTAACAGTGTTGTTTACTGGAAGATAAAACAGGCCTGAGGCCCAAGGCCGTGATATGCAGGTGAATTTGTAGAAGCGGCGCGGTGCCCGTGGCACGTGACATTCACGTGACTCCTGACTCCTATCAACTTTTGCCAATGGTTTCTCTCGTCATGTACTGTCATGACTAGGGAGTTACAGTCGAAAGATCTTCAAGAATGCATGTACGGAGTCCTCACATCGCTACTCGATGAACATGGACACTGAGAAGGCAAATCAAACAGAAGTCTCATGCGAAAGATGACAACCATCATTGACCCGACTGACGACTATCTCACCATCACTGCTGCTGAAGAGCAGATGAACGTCAACTATGCCCAAGGCAAAAAAGATAACGAAGAGGCCTATGCCAATCTAAAATGTGCGTGCTGATATACTGTATAGTTGTACTCGTCAGACGAGTCTTCTTAGCGCGATCTCGTGTACTGGACGCGGCACGGAAATCATCGGCGCGACCGCCGAATGTTCCGACAGTGGAGCAGCATGCGGCGCTACTAAACGAATTTGACGCATCACGTATATCGCTTGCAAAGACCATACGAGATGCTGAGAGTTCAATGGCGAGCAAGGAAGCGGAACTGGCTGCACTGAGAGAGACTGGACGGAAGCTAGAGGAGTCCGATCCAGCCCACGACCATCAACGCGAATTGGATGGCCAGCCGTGAGTTTGGGCTAGGTCTGACTGACAATATTCTGCTGAAGTGTTTGCACTCAGGTTACGTCTGAAGATATTTAAAGGGATTGGATTTGAACCTGTCTTACGCGGCGATGATTCGAAAATGCTTATTCGTGAGCTGTTAATCGTGTACAGTATTACGCTGGTGCTAACAGTTACGGACAGGTGGAGAGTCGGGCGATGTCCACTGTGTGTCACCCGATGTAAACGACTCCCAAAAGGCAAACATTGCCTGGAGGTTAGCAATCTTACGGGATTAAGAAAATGGATATCCAATTCCCTTGGTGAATCTCGTATCAACAAGCTATCGGGATATAATAATACCTCGAAGACAGAAGTGTCGTAAATCAATGTTCAGGAGGCCTGGTGGGAAGCCTACGAAGAGGATTTAGGGTTCACAGTGTTACAAGACTACATGAAAACAAACCTGTACTGCCTGCTTGATAACCCAAACTTTGTCTTTCGTCTTTTCACCCATCTCCCGCACTTTAGCTTCAATTGCATTCTTTTTGACCTTGTATACGCGAAGATCTTGGTAAATACTTTCGACGAGGAAGGTGAGGCTGGGGGTGGCGAGCTCGGTTATCTTTGCAAGTAACGTGCTCAAATGTGCTTCAGGGAAGACTGTCTTTGCCGCGGAAGGGGTCGTGCGCTTAGAAGTTGATTGAGCAGTTGGATCAGCTAGGGGTTGGACCATGCTAGGTAAAGGATTAGCTTGAGATCTGTGCCCTTCCTCAGAAACCGTGGTAGTGAAAGTGAATGGATCAATGGGATGCGGTGTGTCTAGCGAGGATTCCATTAACTCAGCGCCAGACGTCAACCAGGAGCGCTTACCATTAAAAAGTTGTATGCGATACACATGAAAAGGATCATAATCACAGACACCGATGTGCGATTCCCAAAATGGACCTTTGACGTTGGGTACCAAAGGCACCACCACTTTCCTCTTCTTGTCTGACCGCTTCTCGCTGCTCTCAGCCTTCCGTTTTGGCGGAGGCATGGGGAGATCCATTGGCGATAGAGATAAGTCGTCGAGATTGGGAGGTGGCTGAACTTCATCCTCATCGTCCACTAGCCAGCTCTCCAGATCAGAATCCGCGTCTTCAGCGTCAGGTTCGTCATCGTCTGCATCTTCTACCACATCATCCGCATCATCTGTGCCTTCGTCTTCCCATTCTTCTCCACTATCATACCCATAGTCATGGGCCAATGGATCACGCTCGAGTGGTGTGCGCGGACCCACCACACGAGAGTTACGGGTCCACGTCCCATAATACCCTGGACGGGAGTCCACATGAAAGATGAGAATTTTGGCTGGGAAGACTTGGCGGTTTTGGAGAATGGAAAGTAAATGACGAACTTGTGTCGGATCACCTGCGATCTCGGCGTCGTTAAGTTGCGACACGGTATCCCGGACGCTACGAGGGCTGTAGGTCTTAAAGGAGGATGCCTTGCGAGTTCTTGAGCAAAATTTCAGGTTGCTCTGGCGAAGCTCCTTGGCAAGGTCCTGCAAACTCGCGGGTGGATCACCCGAGGGAGTCAATTCCAGTAGTACCTCGTCCGATGCGATTGCAGGTTTCGGGGTTCCTTCTGCTAGTATACTGTCATCAATGACGATAGCCTCTTCATGAGTTACACCAGTCATCCGACAGCGAGGTCTTCTCTTCTCTTCCAAGAACCAGTTATACGGTGCAAGTTGCGCATCCTTCTTTAACACGAATGGTTTGAATGTCCTTTGAAATTCGTTTTCCGGACCGGCGGAGGCATTCGAATCCTTGGTGGGCGACTCTCGAATGGAGGGCTTGGCCTTTCCGAAAAAATTAGCCATGATTGAACGAGATCTGTCTTGAGCCTCCTTCTGTTTCTTCTCTTTTTCTACCTTTGCCGCTCGTTTCTCTTCTTTATCTTTGATCTGAGATAATGACTTAATACCCGGAAAATCAGAAGGAGCAGCCGCTCACTTTGGCGGCCTTCTCTGGGTCGAGAGCTTTTTTCAGTCGTCCCCTAGGCGCAAGATTCTCGGAAAGCTATAGCAATATGAGACATCAGTGTTTAGAGTTCTGGGGAATGCAGGTGTTCAAGGAGCTCACAACTTCGCTATCAGCCACGTCTATGGGCGGATCTTTCGGCGCATGGTCATTCAAAGAGCCCTCGTTATTGCTTTCGGGGACAGTGTCTGGCTCAGACTTGTTAATATCCTTGGCCGGAAGCTTGGTGCTACCCCTTGGGTCAAGAATGGCGTCTCTTTCGATCTGGGGAAGACTCTCAAAGGCCACACGTAAGTCTGCACTTGCCTATTGACCGTCAGAAAATTCGGGTGCAGCAGAACAAGAAAGCCAGTGCACACCTGAACACGCTCGGCAAGTCTTACGTTCGCATTCTCTCTAGCGGATTTTGGCAGCCAATCTTTGTAGGCGTCTTGCACTTCCCACCGCCAAACACAAACTGCCGCAGGAAGCTTTTGACCCAACGGAGCGTCAAGACCGTAATTAGTCCTTGTCATCAAGTTCTTGATGGCATACTCCACCACCGAAATGGGAAGGTTCGATTCAAGGCTCAAACGGTGCGCATCCTCGACTTCGCCTGGGCCTGGGAGCAAAATGGCACGGATATGTTTGGCCAGAGGACCGATACCCTTGTCGCTAGGTCGGGTTGGCGACGTCCCCGTGAAACGTTGTAATGATAGCGCACCTTTCCTGAGCTAGTTTAACTATGAGTGGTTTGTGTTCCTCCGGTATGCTTTCCAGGGGTTTGTCTTGGCTTTGGACACGCGATTCGAGCATCTCGCGAAAATTTACAATTTCTGGCTGTGTATTGAGAGGTGATGTGTGACGTGACGGACGAGGCCTACCTTGCATGGTCTCTGAAGCTTTATCAAACGGGTACTGCTTTTGCCTAAAGATGACTTTGCCATTCTTCAGTTCAGCGATTGGATTTTTGGACACTGCTGCGATAGAGGGTGAACAAGAGAGATGATACACGGTCAGGCAACTCACTAGACGACGTGAGCGTGCCAGAGGGGGCTGATACGCGTTCTTGAGTGACTTTCGACGCGTTTTTCACTGTTTTACTCACCGAAATTCGAGGCGGGAAACGCCATGATGATGACCGACGTGAAGGGAGCTGCTGCAGACCGCGTCAGAGCGGTGTGTCGCGACGGAGTGCGTGGGAAATATTATGTCATACGCGAGATTTGATCACGCGTTCCCCGACGCGTCGTCAGATCATGGCTTTCTTCCAGCCCCAGCAAACCAAGACAGCGGCAGAATCCAAGCAGCCTGCAATACCCGCACTACAGCCTTGGGTCGAAAAATAGTGAATCCAACTTTTATATGCCATCGCTGATCTGACCACCCCGCCAGTCGTCCACGCACAATAGATGACATCTCTGCCCAAGAACACACGGTCACGGTGCTACGCAAGGCACTGTCTTCTACCAATGTTGGTGTCCGTCCTTGTGGCTACTGGGTCCCTCTCATCGTTTTTTTCAGCTTCCTCATATGTTGTTCTACGGGCCTCCAGGGACAGGAAAGACATCCACGATTCTTGCATTGTCGCGACAACTCTTTGGGTGCGTGCATTGTTGGTTCCTGTTAGTTGCATCTGTTCATGTGAATTCCAGTCCAGACAACTTTCGGGAACGGGTACTCGAATTGAACGCGTCGGACGAGCGAGGTATTTCCATCGTCAGAGACAAAATAAAGGCATTTGCCCGACAAACACCGAGGGCGCAAAAAGTAGCCTCGGATGGCAACTCATACCCATGTCCACCCTATAAGATTATCATTCTTGACGAAGCGGATTCAATGACTCAAGACGCTCAGGGTGCCCTCCGGCGCATCATGGAGACATACGCACGAATTACTCGTTTTTGTCTTGTCTGTAACTACGTCACACGGTGAGTGGGCTGCCACACCGTCCTGGTTTAGCTGAGACCACGACATTCAGCATTATTGAGCCCTTGGCCTCGCGTTGTTCAAAGTTTCGGTTTACCCCCCTAGACTCGTCATCAACGTCATCTCGACTCATGCACATCGCCGCTGCAGAACATGTTGATATCACCTCTGAGGTCGTAGTCACGCTTATAGACACTTCCAATGGTGACCTTCGCCGATCAATAACATATCTGCAGTCGGCTTCTCGACTATCGACATCGACATCTCCCCCAACAGCAATCACTCCACGAGATATCGAGGAAATCGCCGGCGTGGTTCCAAAGGCTGCTGTGAACGACTTTACACGGACCCTTGGAATCGACATAGAGGATGATATGCAGATGGATGATGCCCCAGAAAATGCCAAACGAGAAAACTTTGCTTGTATACAGGCAAAGGTTAAATCTATGATACGGGAAGGCTATTCTGCTTCGCAATTACTAGCGCAGGTTAGTAGAATGATCGAGCCGCCTGGTATATTACTCATAAACGCATCAGTTGCACGACAAGATAATTGTCCATCAGACATTGCCTGCTCGACAGAAGGCCAAATGTGTGATCGTGATCGCCGAAGCTGACAAAGCTCTATGTGATGGCGCAGACGAAGAACTCTGGATGCTTGAAGTTGCCTTGCAGGTCCACAAGGCTCTGGCATCATAGGTCACCTAATTCTTGTATCACTCCACATAAGTATTAGTGCACAGAAAACAGGGTTGATTTGGTTGTGATGCACGCAGGTACAAGTGGTCAAACAGACAGGAACGACAATCGAACAGCTACTGCGCTAGTTTGCGTACATATCATAAATCTTCTCACCGCATACCGGCGGTTGCTTTTTGGAGAGCACGTTTAATGCTAAGTTGAGCCTTCCTGAGCTCGTCACCTGTGGAGCCCTCAATCTCCAGCTTCTCAAGTGCACGAGCAAGCTCAGCCTCGACCTGTTGCTTGGCCCCACGCTTGAGTTTCATGCCAATCTCTGGCGAGGTAATGGTACCCTCGACCTGGTGAATGTATGCCTCAAGGTCAGATTTGGCTTCGTGTCGCGAGGAGAACTCCTTGTCCGCTTGCTTGAATTGCTCGGCATCCTTGATCATCTGGTCAATCTCAGCAGCGGACAAACGGCCGACCGAGTTGGTGATGCCTAGAAAAGGCTGAGTACACTATGCACATGAATCAATCGCGGACATACTAATGGATGCTTTGCGACCAGATGCACGATCCTGCGCCGACACCTTCAAGAGACCGTTTGCGTCAACCTCAAAAGTGGTCACTAGCTCAGCCTGACCACGAGGCATAGGAGGAATGCCAGTGAGCTCGAACTCGCCGAGCAGGCGGTTGTCACGGCACTGGGTACGCTCGCCCTCATATCTGATGAACACGCGTCAACATCCAGAATCCATCGGAGCTTTGGTATCAATGCTTACACTGGGAAGGTGACAGTAGTCTGGTTGTCCTCAACAGTGGTGAACGTTCTCGACTTGTTAGTGGGGATGGGGGTATTCCGAGGAACGACAACTCCGAAGACGTCGCCTTGCATAGCGACACCGAGTGACAGAGGAGCGACGTCGAGCAAAAGAAGATCGGCAGTTTTCTCGGAAGTCTGACCAGTGAGGACAGCGGCTTGCACAGCAGCACCATAAGCCACGGCCTCGTCAGGGTTGATGGACTTATTCAATTGACGACCACCGAAGTATTCGGAGACGAGCGACTGGATTTTTGGGATACGAGTTGAACCACCGACAAGAACAATATCATCAACTTTTTCGCGTGAAATTTTGGAATCCTTCAGGACTTTTTCAACGGGTTCGAGTGTCGATTTGAACATGGCAGCATTGATTTCTTCGAAGCGAGCACGGGTTATGCTTGCAGAGAAGTCTTCGCCCTTTCGAAACATCATGAGAGGGAAGTAGTACAGCGAGTGTGATTCCAACAGACCTGATACAAGGAATCAACTTCAACAGTTGTTTGCGTGACGCTCGACAAGGTGCGCTTGGCACGCTCGCAAGCGCTTCTTAGTCGTCGGAGGGCACGGGGATCCTCGGATATATCATGCTTAGTCTTGCGCTTGAACTCATTCTTGAAGTGCTCCAAAAGTGCGTTGTCGAAGTCCTCACCACCCAAGTGAGTGTCACCAGCCGTAGCCTTGACAGCGAAAACACCACCACTGATGTTGAGGAGAGAGACATCAAAGGTTCCACCACCAAGATCGAAGATCAACACGTTCTTCTCAGCTTTTGATTGACGGTCGAGACCGTAAGCGATAGCTGCCGCGGTAGGCTCATTGATAATTCGAAGGACATCAAGCCCAGCGATAGCACCTGCATCCTTGGTAGCCAACCGCTGCGAATCATTGAAGTAGGCCGGCACACTGTAAGGGCATGGCTGTTAGAACACACCGACACGCCATAAATACTCCACTCACGTTACAACAGCCTTTTTAACCGTCTTTCCAAGCTTGGCCTCTGAGATCTCCTTCATCTTGGTCAAGACCATCGAGGAGATCTCTTGAGGCGTGAAGGTCTTTTCCTCTCCCAGGTAATTAACCTTGATCAAAGGTGACCCCTCTTTCTCGACGACCTCGAAGGGCCAGTGAGCCATATCCTAGAAATCAATGAATATACATTGCTACCGCAACACGGAGCGAGCTCATCACCTTCTTTACGTCGGGATCGCTGGTGAGATGGATGAGAATACGCGTAATATTTCACGCCGTGAGCAACTCACTCATAACGGCGGCCAATCAGACGCTTGGCGTCGAAGACCGTGTTGCGAGGGTTCATAGCTGCCTGGTTCTTAGCGGCATCACCGATGAGACGTTCCTCGGATGAAAAGGCGACGTATGACGGAGTGGTCCTGTTACCCTCTATGTAGGCCGTGATTGGAACGACGGCCAGCAGATATAATTGAGTGCTCACGGTCGTTGGCAATGATTTCAACCCGATCGTTCTGCCAGACACCCACGCAGCTGCAGAGATATATGTGAGTGTGGAGACGATGATCCAAGACACGATACACACGAGTAAGTTGTACCGAGATCGATGCCAATAGCGCCGTCAAAAGCGTCGTCTTCCATTCTTTTTTTGAGTTTTAGTTTTTGAGAGCGTCGTGGTGAAGGGTTAGGAAAAAAAACATCGATAGCGCTGAGGTAAGCTTATCACGGTCGAAATTTTGCACCGCCACTGACCATGGCGTTGAGAGTGTCGCTCACAGCGACGAAATGCCTGCCGCGACTCATCAGGTCGATGTACACTGCTCCTGGCAGTGAAATGTCCTTGCGGTCTCAGGACGACTGGCGACTCTTGCAAGAAAACAGGGCCCGCTTCAAACTTCTCTGTGCGCACACTTCTTCTCCTGCTTGTTATACAGGCTGAGCTTCCTCTGCAGTGGACCTGTTCAGCGAACATGGATCAACCCAAACCCGGGAAAATACCTACCAACCCCACCACGCGTATACCCGCGCGGTTGGTCCTTCGCAAGCCACCGTATCTGCTCTCATTGCCGCCGGCGCACACCTCGGACATACAAAATCACTCATGAACCCAAACTTCCTGCCATATGCCTTTGGAATTCGTGCCGGCCTCACGATCATCGACCTGGATCAGACCGTCCCACTTTTACGACGGGCAGCAAGCGTGGTCAGAGCAATCGCCCAGCGCGGAGGTAGCATACTTTTCGTCGGCACCCGTCTGGACCTCCGAGATATTGTCCGCAACGCAGCGAGCAAGCTAGAAAAACAGGGCTACCATATCGGAGAACGATGGCTCCCTGGAATCCTCACAAACAGACGACAACTCTTCTCTTCCGCGAGTCAAAAGTACATCATCTCCCCTGACCTTGTCGTCTTCCTCAACCCAACGGCTAACATGAACGCAATACGTGAATGTGCCATCCAGCATATTCCGACTGTCGGTATCGTGGATTCCAACGTCGATCCACGTATTGTTATGTACCCCATTCCGGCCAACGAGGAAAGCCCGCGTACTGCTCAACTGATATCCGGAGTTCTTAGTGTTGCTGGGAGGGAAGGTATTCTAGCCCGGCGGGGGGAAGAGAAGGAGTCGGAGCGTCAAAGAGATCGGGTGATGATCTTAGAAAAGCTCTCAAATCCAGAAGCATGATACAGCTGTCTACCACCCTCGTTATGTCTACTTAGATCTCGCCAGTTCTGATTGCATATCAAACCAATACTCTGCGCCGCCGTTCAGCATGCATCCAATAAAACGGTGTTTGACTTACGCTCCGCTCTAGCCAGAGCTCTGACATTTCCACCCAGTTTGTTTATGGTTTCGACGTACTCATCTTCCTCCACGCTATCGAACACGATGCCACCACCGGCCTGGAGGTATGCAATACCATTTTTAAATGTCATCGTCCGGATAGCAATGCAAGTGTCCATGGCATCATCTGCAAAATCGAACCGGCCCACAGCTCCAGCATAGACACCACGTTTTTCCCCTTCCAGACCAGATACGATCTCGATCGCTTTGATCTTGGGTGCGCCGGAAACCGTGCCTGCAGGGAAAATGGAACGAAACGCGTCGAACCTATTGATTTTGCTTGGTGATTAGTTTTCTCATCACGCGTATTCACTCACCTGGTCTGGCCCTCCCGCAATATTCCCGATACTTGAGAGGTCAAATGGATCACGTGGCTGAATTTCTGAACCTGCATAAGGTGGTCTACCTTGACAGTCTCCGGCTTGCAGACACGATTAACATCGTTGCGTGCAAGATCGACAAGCATGATGTGTTCCGCTCTATCTTTCTCTGATGCGGTCAGTTGCTCCGCTAGCAAGTCGTCTTCTGAACTAGAGTGGATTCAAACGTGACCAAGCGAAGGCTAATGGAACGAACCATCCTGTGTTTGACCTCTTTTTGTGGTCCCTGCAATAGCATGATTGTACACCTTGTTGTTCTCCACTTTACAGAGCGTCTCTGGGCTAGCACCGACGATCTGCAGGTCTCCACAGTCCAGGTAAAACATGTACGGACTGGGGTTCACTTGACGTAGGTGCCGGTACGCGTTGAAAGGATGAAGGTTGGTGGGACGTGCGAGCCTTTGCGACGGAACAGCCTGAATGATGTCGCCAGCGACGATATGTTCTTTCAGTCGAGTTACAAAGCTTTCGTAGCCTTCTTTGCCGACGTTCGAAACAGCTTCGTTTCCAAGTTGGACCGGAGGTTGATGGACTTCTGAGACAGTGGAGGAAACAAGAAGCTTGGCAAGTCGTCGCACTTTGGACTGCGCGGTCTGATAGACGAAAGACAGGTTTGCGGTCCCGGCATCCTTTGGATAGAATACATGGGAAACGACCTTGATCGTTTGGAACAGATGGTCATATATAAGTAGCGTGTCCGCCACCATGAAGACGGATTCCGGTATACAGAGGGGGTCATGCAGTCCCCGGGCGGTTTTTGGCTCGAAATATTGGATGCAGTCATACGAAACGTAGCCTATAGCGCCGCCACTGAAGGTTGAGACTTCGGGGACTTTGATGTACTGGTATGCTGAAAGTTCTTTCTGGAGAGCCGCCATGGGGTCTCCTGTGATTTCCTCGTTGGGGCCTGTCTTGAGGACCTTGATTGGATCTGCAGAATGCCGCGTCTGCCATTCCGTACAGTAGAAGAGATGTAGCATACCTGCACCAATGAAGCTGTATCTAGCAATGTTCTCCCCAGCGATCACAGACTCGAGCAAAAAGCTGTATTTTGAATCTTTTGCAATGCGAAGATATGCCATGCATGGCGTGATGAGATCTGCAGGAAGTTGGACGAAGATTGGTATACAGTTTCCTCGTTTTTCGCGAATGATAAGTTGTTCTACTGTTGTGAGCGGTGGAAATGCATTCAACTTCTAGATGGTGGAGCAATACAGGTGAAGATGGTGCTAATGCAGTGCCCACACAGCTCACCTGTGGATCCATCGACGTGGCCTTGGAGTGAATGAGGGATGAGACGTGGGGGGTAGAATTCTTTGGAGGTTTATGTAGGTGATGATCACAAACATGGTACACCAAGAGGATCAAATCGCTGCGTTCCGCCTCCGCCACAGCATCCTGCATCACGAGATTTTGAAACAATCTCGATCGCCGCGCACGAGTAGCACACGGACAACCAAAAGCTGAAACCAACGGAGTACCACCTCATCGATCCGTCCATTCATGATCACGCCGCGGTTTTCATGCGACCAAACCGACGGTACGGTCATCGTTTCAATCTATTGCCCCTCTGTCAGGGTGAGTTCCGGATGGCGGCATCTTGGTATTGCTACACAACCGTGTCCCCTCTCCAGGCATCCGATGTCGAAATAAACGTCGACGACACACTGTTAACCGTTCATATCAATCCCTACTTTCTTCGTCTGAACTTTCCTCACGCGGTGATCGAAGATGACAATTCAACAGCACTTTATGATCCAAGCACCGGTTACTTGACCATCACTCTGACCAAGGCAGTTCAAGGGCAGACATTTCCGGACCTGGATTTGCTGGCAAAATTGTTAGCCCCCCGGTCGTCACAACATCCTCCTGCTCCGTCAATTGAAGTCCTCGAATCCGCATCGGAAGAAGACGGCCTTGATGACCTGTCTCAGCGAACAGCTCAGTTGGCGCTGGAGGAGAGTGACGCGTTTCTAAAAGGTGGCAAGAATCAACCGAGTGATCCAATCCAAGCTGACTGCTCCCGCCTAGCCGAAGAAAATGACTGGCAGGTACCTCAGGCGGTTCCAGAGGCAGAAGCAGGCACCCATCCATCCAAGAAATACTATGGCTTCCTGAACAAGTATACCGGCTATTTCCTGCACGTTGCCCATACTGAGAACGAAGTTAACGAGCTGGGCCACGACGCAGAAAACTGCGATCCCGATAACGGACGGAACCTCCGAGTTGCCCACGAAAATGCAAAGTGGGATGAAGAACACTATATGTTCGTTGCTTCACTTTGTCTTGGCAAGAACCACATTCTACACTTATATAGGGCGGATTACGCCGACGACGAATATATTCAAGAGCTCATTGCTTGGCAAGACCCCGCAGACAGCTCGGAAGTCGTGTACACTGAGCAAGAGAAAATAGAAATGCTTCGTCTTCCACGCAAGGAGTGTGGGCATGCTCTTATGAACTGATATCCGATCGAATGCTAACTTCTCCCAGATCTGGTAGACGGTGTCCGAGAACAGAATCTCTACTTGACATTAATTACGCTGCTCTTCGCTTACGCTTACGATAAGCGAACCACGCTGCATGACCCGACGCCAGAAAGCGCGTGGACAATATGTTCTTTGGTGCCAGCATTCTCGGCACTGGACCCACCCCCATATACCTCCGTGATGCCAGACGTTCCACGGGCCCGTGACTCCCACCTTTTGTTTACTAATGCAGAGCTGATCTCAGTCTTGGTGACGTCGTACAGACGTAGCCTCGCTTTTCCTTTATATCGCTCGTTTCAGCTATCGGGAGCATGCCGAAGAGACGTCGCTTCCTACATGCGTCAAGGCAAAAGAATGATAACGAGATGTTTGTTGGAGACGAAACGGATATTGGATCACCATGAAGTCTACTATGTTTACAGCCGAATTTGGCTGGATGATTTTTGCGTGTGGGTTCAGGCCTGTGCTAGGTAAGCTGGCGAAGTATGCGCGGCTCCAGTCTTCACGAAGTTACAGCGACACCATTCTCCAAGAATTGGCGGACAAACTAACCACATTAGTGGTACCTAAAAATGCGATTGGCTGGGGACTTGAGCAATTAGAAGCAGCTACGCGGGTTGCGGCGTGTAGAACTAGTGACAGTGACGACGAGTAGACAGAGTGACATTGGGACAGCTGGAAGAAGTGTTGATGCGAATTTCATGATTCCGCTGCGCTGTTCGCTTCGGAAGTTTGAGCGGCTGCTTAGTAGCCACCCATTAGCACCGAACCCGAACGCCTCGGCCACCTACTAACCGCCGCCGTTTCCCACTTGCGTGCGGTATCCCCTCTGTCCTCAGTCTGTCGGGCCGGACTCGGAGTGTATACCTAGTAGCCTGAGTGCGTCTAGCGATGAGACCGACTGTACACTCGGTGCCACCTTGTACGCTTATTCATGAAGGTCTCACGACATTACCTGAAGGGAACACGTTCTGGACCCTGGAATTGGGATCAACGCCAGAGATTCTCCGCCGATTGGCAGGACTCATGAGAACGGCTAATGAACCAGCCGTCGCAAATCATATCATGCACGTACATTCTCGCTTGTCTCCACTTCTGGTCGCGAGCATGCCACAAGGTCGGTACCAATAGAAGACAACTAAAATTATGGCTCGTAGATCTGCTGCCGATTCAATGGACCCTCTCCTAATGTTAGAGTCCCGAGAGCTCAACGGAGAGCGCGTCTCGGTGTCTGAAGAGACGAATCTAACGTGGCACAGAACTTCAAGATGTATCTACCAACGTAGAGAATGTAGATAATTCTATAAGAAAAAAGATCGTATTAAGTACCATGCCATGGGTGAGACCGGCACGACGTTATCCTCGGCCCCCTGTTCTAACATGCTCATCTGCTGGAAGAACATCGAAACCACTTTGGCCAAGGTCCGCAGGTAGAGTCGCAGATTCATCTAGGGTCGAATGCGTGAGAAGCGCTTCTGTCTCCACTCCAGTGGTCGACGCGATAACGGGGGACGTGGGGCGGAGGAACGGCGGGGGTTGGACTAAGTTGTTGAATAAGAACTAAGAAGTTATGGTGAGCTAAGGCAGGACGGCGATAGATTACCAACGTACCGTCCCGTATCTGATCGAAAGGACAGGTGAGTTATTGGGAAATCCAACGAAGAGCCAATCACTTACACCAACAAAGAGAAGCCGAGCACCTGCAAGAGTGAGATGGGGAACAGGAGCCGCTCCCAGCCCAGCCCAAGACTGACCAACCAGATAGAGAGGGTTCTGCAGGTATCCGTCAAGCTTCTGGCTGTGGCGCTCACGTGTCTAGTGACACTTAGGCCGAAGTAGTTGAACAGAGAGATACTGATAGCGATCGCGATCCCAGACCAAAGGACACTCGGAGTATTGATCATCTGATACCAACCTCTCGTAAGGTCAAAAAATGGAGAGCGAGAAGCCACGGATTCTTGCGCCATGAACGGCATGAGCAAAACGATTGTCAGGGCACCAAACAAGCCTTCGAACCCCACTGCAACCAGAGGTTCGACGCTCCAGCGTGTCATGATCTTCTCCTCGACTACAAATTGGGTCGCCGTGCTGCAAAGGTCTATGGTTCGGGAACGAGACTACGATCATGATTGACTCACAATACTTGAGCAAACAAGATGAAGAACACGCCTGTTTAACAAGGAAATGAAACGAAACAAGTGTGACAATATGGCTGACCATACCAATGAGGGCCTTGGTTACATCGACTTGATCGACAGGATCTGATGTAGTGGTGATAGGGCGAGCAGTCACCATATTGACTGGTTGTTTGACTGTGTCTTTGATGAACGAACCACTATAACCAACGAGGGAGACGCCGGCCATCACAGTGAGAAGGGAAATCCATCTGTGGCAAGTCAGAGTAGGGAATGAAACGAAGGAGAAGGACCGACTGGTATAGCCAAAGACGGCGATGGAGGAAGATCACACTAAGAATGCCGACAAAGAGGACAAGAGCACCACGTGTCATCTGAAAGATGGAGACGGGGGTGTATAAAAGGCCAACATTCATAAGCTGTAGATTGTCCCACGAGAAGGCAATGTCACGGCATTAGCATCGAGTAAACCTCGAATGGTGGTGATGCGAAGGTGGGGAAAAGAGGGAAAAGGAAATTACGAACCGTGGTGCCAGTGAGATCACAAGCGGCAGGGAACCACAAAAGGAGCAATTTCCAACCTCGCAGCTGTTGAGAAGGTGGGGCGAGCTTAGCCCGAATTTGGTCATCTTGTTCTGGCTCAGAAGGAAGAAAGACGGGAGCAGGGTCACGCCTCGTGCTCAGCCATGTGTAGAGGACAGGAAGGAAGCCTAGCACAAAGGGGAAGCGAGTGAATCGTAGGCTTATACGAAAATATAAACACTGACAAAGCATTTCACCCACTAGAAGGAAAGGTCAACGAGAGGGAGCCAATAAACAAAGGAAGGACGGACGGAACATTTGGAGAGTCTGCCAAACGGGTTGTTCATAGAGAACATGTTTACGAGGGTCTGGATCGTTACAGTTCTCGACACATTGCATATCCTGCAAAAGAAATGAAGCAGCGCCGCAGCACGAGTCGATTCGACTGACCTGCCACTTGCTCCACAGAGAGTTGCTGGAGCCCTGTATTAATGAGAGTTGTTAAAGCACAAGGGGCGGAAAAAAAATGCTTACTGTGATTATCATTCCCGCGAGGAGGATCGGTACGTACAACGACGAGCGAGGCATGGTGCGACGGCGGAGGAGGAGGGAGTTGTCACACTTGGCTTTGGCGGGAGAGGGTGTCACATGTGACCTGTCACGTGAACTGTGTGTCCTAAAGAGGATATCCGGGGCAAAGAGATCTGAGATCGGGCGGGGTCACTCGGGGTCACACTGACCGCGCAGCGCTTCTCGTCGACTTCCGTTTCGGGCGAGACCGTCGACTCGTTATTTATCTCGACTGCTTCTTTTCCCTCTCCCTCTCCCCGTCTTTGCCCTCTCTCCTCGACGAGCCTCTCCTCGTTGCCCCCCTCGTCCTCGAAGCACTCTCCCTCGCCGCCCGACACGACGACTAGCCACATCCCATGGTAAAACTGTCACTCATCTCCCCAAAAGGCAATCAAGGTGTCCGCTATTTCCCCTACCAGGGTTACCTCGGCTTAACTCCACTCCGGTTCGAAGGTCGTGCGTACTCTCCTCTCCCATTCCTCTTTTCCTCGTTCCACTCATTTCCATCCAAGTTGTGCGCACTCAGATTGAACAAGACGGAAAATCTGTCCTCGCAAAAGACATCACCATTGCAGTTCGATGCTATGAATCACGTCACGGCCGTTTGGGAACAGTACACACAAACGTCCTCTACGAGCACTCCGTCACGCTTTGGCAGAAACAAGACGCACAGGAGTGGTCCGAGGTCGGCAACTCTGAATACCCATTTCGTTTTTCTGTCCCCTCCCACATCGCCGCGCCTAGCACCGCCCTCTACTTTCAAGAATATCGGATATTTTGGCGGATCGAGGCAGGCAAGTACATCGTGACACGCTGTCTCCATCTCTGTTCTGATTAGCCATCAGTGCTTAATCATGCACCCATCCCAGCTGTCGGCAGCAGACAAATCAAACACTTTGAGCTCCCTGTCGTGCGCTATGATACACCGATCAGTTCGACTCCCCCAACACCGTTGACACCTCCCTCTTCGTCATACATGACTTTATTAAAGTCTAAATCCCGTGGGCCTCCCCTGCGTTATCGCATACTTGTCCCACCAAATCCCATCGGTCCACTCGATATTGTCACTTTACAGCTTACTGTACAGCCCCTTGATTCCTCCGTGTCCATTCGTAGCGCATCCGCTTTTGTCGAGCGAAGGATACATTTCAGTGACTTCCGCTCTAGCTCACCCGAATCACCTCCTGGATCTCACCGATTCTCTTATCCATCCCCGAATCCCCAAAGTGCATCCGCCAGTGATTACGTCCAAGATAGTAGTTCATCAATGCACCCCGGGAGTAATAGCTCATCATCACAAGACTTACCCTATCTTGCTTCTTCGCCATCATTATATTCTAGTGATTCATCACGACCACTACTGCAACATCATGACGAAAACATGGACGAGTCTATGCCACCTCCCTCTACTGGCCGCGAAACCACTCATATATTTGCACATGCTGAGTCTGCGGGCCGCTTTTCCAGAGATTCCTCGGGAGTGTGGCAACATAAACTCACGTTTTCATGGCCGGATACCAAATCCAACAGTCGATGGGCAGTTGGGGAGTCTGTCCAAACTGGCTTAGCAAGCGTCAAGTTCTTCCTTCGTGTCAAGGTCAAGGTTTTTAATCTTGTTGATACCACCCATACTCAACCACCCACAGCTAATCGTCTCTTCCCCGGCAAGTTCCGCGGAAACTATAGAACTCGAGGACAAGGAGCTTATCATAGTATCCACGAATGACCTACAAAGGCAGCTTGCTGTCACCCGATACAGCAATTGGTTGAACACAACTTCGGGACGCTCCAAATCTAAGTCCCCTCGCCACTCCAAGCGCGACCGCCACACAGAACAACTCCCATCCCCCCCTCGTAGTCCTCGTCAACCCCTTGTTTCAGATGAGCCAAGGAGTGCATCTTCTTCCATGAAACCGCCATTTCCTCCCACGCATAACCACAAGATGTCGACTGCCTCATCACCTTACCCAGGGGGAAACAGCGGTATCTCTAAAACATCGAGGCGACCTCATACTTCAGCGGGACCTCGAGATCGTCCCAACAGACTTGACACACGAATGAGTGAAAACTTTCAGAGCCAAGCCAGCCCATTGGCGGTCCCTCTACGACCCGAAACTGCCCATCCCACTCATGTTCCAAAATTTCCTCCGAGCTCTCGGGGTTTTTTCCGCCAAAGATCAGTCGAACCACCACGTTTGGGATCGAGCTCTTCCAGTGGGCACACTACTGTCGAAAGTTCACAACTCCGCTCACATGGTAGCCTTCTACTCGAGAAGGCAAATCTAGTAGACGTTCAAGCGTGGGAGCGGGAACTCGCACGCATAGAGTCTGCGAGTCGGAGAAACAGTGCAGACATACTGGGAGCCTTGTCTCAACGCAAGAAAGCCAGTGTGGAGCGGCCATCCGTATCGACGTACCTGCTTGCGGGAAAATGACTTTCTATACTTGCGTTGAGTTATACCTTCCCACCATATTCATCCGCGCTAGACCTGCTGTCAAGGGACCTTGCCCAGATCGCTTAGAACAACTTTCACGCTCATAATGACTGATTAGCATGTTGCATGTAAATACACTCGCATTAATTAACTGCACAGCATCGTTTCGTTGTCTGCTTGATACATTTCTTCGCTCAGACCAACACTTTCTCGTGTGCAACGAATGAGTTTCCCGTGGTTCAGATTGACGTTGGTGGCTGGTAGTCGTGAGTCTTCAGTTCTGTTGCTAGTAACTTCAGCACGATCACTAACCTCGTGCCACTTTTTCCCCTTCTCGTGCGCGTGCACGTTGCCAAACGCGCCCGATGCAAAGTCATGGGCATGGGATATCTTTTTATGCGGGGTTCGTTCATTGACTCTTCTAAGCCACATACATGTCCAGACCCTGCTGACCCTGCTTTATGCTTGTTCCGGACTGTCCCCTTGTTCCCTTTTCGCAGCCACGGTGCCCACTCCCGAGCAAACCTATGCCGTGAGTAAATGTCTCCTTCAGGTTTTTCGCCATGTCGACGCTGATGCCCGCGCGCAGGCATTAGCTCCTGATCTCAGAAGAAAAGTAGATGCGAATCGCGCTGCTCGCATGGCTCAAGAACGGGCCCTGAAACAGCAAATCGAGACTCAGGCATGTCACATCTGTCTTCCTCGGTCGTTCATCAGAGTAACGTGCGCCGCACACCTCAGGCAAGGGATTTAGAAGCGTCGAAAGACTCGAAACCAGTATGAGCGGATCCACAGAGATGACCACTAGGAACGACGCTTGATTTTCTTCGCGTTGCACTATTTCTCACACTGCTCCGTCCGTCAACTGCCCATTGTCAGAGGACTGCTTGCAGACACTGTCGTTCCAATCGCAATACACTGTCAGCATCTCACACAGCTCCGGAACCGGTAAACGGCCTATTTCAGTCTCACGCCTGATTAAATGGTCCAGACTTGATTCATTGGATACAGATATCAGCTTGGTCGATGCGGGAAACCAGCGCCCAACCATCGAACCAAAATATTGATGCGTCTGTTCCAGCCAACGAAGCACTGATACGCTTCTCCGCGAATCCAAGGGTCTGATCACGGTGAACAGGGAGGTGCATTAAATAACAGACTGTACAAGAATAGACCAGCCGCACTGTCTAGCGCGGGATTGTAATGGAGAGTATCAAAAAATCGAAAAGAGTTGCAAGTTGGAATCGGGCAATGAGATAAAAGAATGTTTAGGTTGCTTGGGATGGGAGAGTCAAATGCATTACAGTAAATCGGTCATTCTGGTGTGGGTCATGTCATGCCAACAAGAGTAAAAGGGACAATGTAAAATGGTTTGGCTCTCATAAATCTATGAATCGCGTTGATTGGTGCGTAAGCTGTCCATGCCTTCCAAGTATGTATGCCCCAACGTCCAAACATCAACGTGTCAATTCAGCCACGCGGTAGCCCGGATGACACGACTGGAATCTGTGAACCCATCGATGAAGTCGAGCCAATCTGATGTCAGGGATGTCGATGTTCTGGCGTATCTGTGACAGACAATGAAGAAGGGATGGGTGTACATGATGTCATTATGGCTTCCGCAAGGTCCTCTGACCGCTGGCCTTGTCCACGAGTGAACGTACTGCATGGAGAGTGGGGTGTTTGGTCGCGATCAGATGCATGGTCGGCATGCGCTTCACCGTTACCAACAGGTCTTGCCTCTGTCATGAGCGTGGATGGGCCACTGGATCGTTCAATGCTGTGGAGAACGTAGTTCATGTCGTCAATGGTAGTCCCATGCGAAGATGATGAGCCTGTTTGACCTGATACTGGTGTCGATGAGCGGCTACGGGCGGAAGTATCAATGGGAGGATCATTGGTTCGTGTGCCTTGCGGGGACGAGTTCGTGATTGGAGCAGACTCGCCAGCGCCGAGTGCCGCAGATGGTGTCTCCACACTGGATTGATTTGTTACACCTTCACGACGGGCGCTCTCCTCTTCTCTTCTTTGCTGCGCTTCGTGCTCAAGAAGGGAGAGACGCATGGCTTCCATGACCATGAGCTGCGCAAGATGAGCAACAGTGGAGAAACAAAATTGATGTGGACCTACCTCTTCTAAATCTTGACCACCTAAACCCATTTGTCCGAGGAGTTGGCTAAGGTCATTTTGACCATTGACCCGCGGACCACGGCGCCGTCGACTGCCACTTGTGTTACTAGGGGACCCGCTTTCACCATCTAGGCTATCAGCACCCTCGGTGGGAAGAGTGTGCACACGACCGCTGGTTACACCAACGGGGATGAGTCTATCCCCGACCTGCCTCATAATGATTCTTCTGTTTGCGCGGCGCGTCACTGCTGCGCGAACGGCAGCAAGTTTGGCTTCCCAGTCGGGACGGATTTGATCTTTGCATATGGCAAATTAGAGCGGTGAAGGTGAACACGGAAGGAACGGCCCACCAATTGTGACGACTTCAGGGCTATCATGGCCAAAGCTCTTTCGACGGCGCTTGTGGGTGTTAGAGGGACCGGGAATACTTTGCTGTGAGCGGAGCGGGTCAGCCCAGGGAGGAGGGGTCTAAGGAGGGAAGGGGAGGGAAATCAAGGGAAACCGGGAGAGTGATGAAAAAACTGACCATGCCGTCGCTACCAATGCCTGCACGCCACGGAGGAGTAGTATATACGACGCCGAAATTGTCTTGTACACAGTAGGGACACGCTGCGGGTTCTGAAACGAGATGGGTTGCGGTGGGCTCAGTTCTCTTGATCTGCACAAAACATTCTGTGCAGATTGCTTGATCGCAACAGCGGGAATGATTGATGTTGGGAGGGTAGTACTGGGGCATGCGTCAGCAGTTGCAGGGAAATGATGGAGAAAATGACAAACCAGAAAGCAGATAGGACATTCTACGGCACCCCTGTAGAGGGCGGCCTCTGGGCAGCGAGAGGGTTCTTTCAGGGTGGATGTGCGCTTTGGGGCGAGGGATGGTCTCGGGTCAGGGCGTGCTGCGGGTGTGTCGGATATGGCGCTGTCGGAGTCGGGGAAATCCTTTCGTGCAGCAAGAATGTGGTCGTCATCCCAGTCGTCGTTGTAGTCCTCGAGAGGGCGGTAGAAGGG
Organism: Tylopilus plumbeoviolaceoides; assembly: GCA_003316375.1. Taxonomy (NCBI): domain Eukaryota; kingdom Fungi; phylum Basidiomycota; class Agaricomycetes; order Boletales; family Boletaceae; genus Tylopilus; species Tylopilus plumbeoviolaceoides. The sequence goes on from QFES01003371.1 coordinate 26,662, forward strand.
GGCGAGCTTTCTGTCGATGATGAGCTGGGTGACGATTGGATGGTTCCAGTCTCTGGGCCCGGTGTAGACGCCGTGAGGGGTGAGACTGCCATAGTCGACAGTGTCGTCGTGATGGGGGCGCCCAGAGGACGATCCGGTGTTGCCCATTTCGTCGGCGACGGCGGCGTCGTCGTCGTCGTCGTTGGTGATAGTGGTGATATATTTGTCCCTTTGTTTGTCCCTCGACCCCCCTTCGACCCCCCATACGGGCCGGCACAGCCGGCGATGGCACACGTCAGTTGAAAGGCGCAACGTGCTGTCCAACAGTCATGACCCTCCTCGACGCACCGTGGACGCTCGTCCCAAGCCAGATCCTTGAACACTTTACAGTCGATCCTGACCTCGGTCTTTCAGACAAACAGGCCGCTAATCATGCCCTCCTTTACGGAAAAAATGGTGTGCCAATTTTCTCTCGGTTTTTCTTCTCAATCCGACTCGGGCACCCCCTTCAGAGCTACCAGAAGAGCCCCCGACGCCCTTATGGCAGCTTGTCCTAGAGCAGTTCAAGGACCAGCTTGTCCTCATCCTCCTCGCCTCCGCTGTCATCTCCTTCCTCCTCGCGCTCTTCGAGGACTCCGCCGACTCCACTCCTTTGGGTGCCTTCGTCGAACCAGCGGCCATCCTGCTCATTCTCATCGCCAACGCGGTCGTCGGCGTCGTCCAGGAAACAAATGCGGAAAAGGCCATCGACGTGAGTTCGCACTGCCACTGCCACGTCCTCGCTCACTCTTCCCCCTCAGGCTCTCAAGGAGTACTCTCCGGACGAAGCAAGCGTATTCCGTTCTGGCCATCTTGCGCGCATCCACGCTTCAGAACTTGTTCCCGGCGACATCATATCGGTCGCCGTTGGCGACAAAGTCCCTGCTGACTGCAGACTTCTCTCTATTTCATCCAGTAGCTTTAGCGTCGACCAGGCGATCCTTACGGGTGAAAGCATCAGCGTTGCCAAGTCGATAGATGCCGTCCCTGATCTCAAGGCCGTCAAACAAGACATGTCCAACATGTTGTTCTCTGTGCGCTTATACTCTTGTTGTCGTTACCCATCTCCTCACCTTTCACTAGGGAACTACTATCGTAAATGGAAACGCACATGCTATCGTCACGTTCACAGGCAAGAAAACTGCCATTGGTCACATTCACCACTCTATATCCCAACAAATAAGCGATAAAACGCCGTTAAAGCGTAAGCTTGACGACTTCGGTGACATGCTGGCCAAAGTGATATCCGTAATTTGCATTCTGGTTTGGCTTGTCAATTTCCACCACTTTTGGGACCCTTCCCATCATGGTGTATTGAAAGGTGCAATCTACTACTTCAAGATTGCTGTCGCGCTGGCCGTGGCGGCCATCCCCGAAGGCCTTGCCGCTGTCATCACTGCTTGCTTGGCGCTCGGCACGAAAAAGATGGCTCAGAAAAATGCCATCGTCCGGAATTTGCCTAGTGTCGAAACACTCGGCTGTACAAACGTGATTTGTTCTGACAAGACAGGTACCCTGACCACAAATCAAATGAGCGTCTCTAAGGTACATCAGACACTTTGTCATTTATCATTACTGACGCTTTTCATCTGACTAGTTCCTTGTGATTGACGCGCTAACGAAATCTACCATGGAATACCAAGTCGGTGGAACTACCTATTCCCCCTATGGATCTATCGAGTGCTCAGGTAAAGACTCCACTTTGAGCCTTGACCCCATCCGTAGACTCGCAGAGATTTGTGCTGTATGTAACGATGCCAAGGTCATATACCAAGCGGTGCGCTTCTTTTTATTTGCATACGACTTTGTTTATTCATGGTCATCTCAGGAAAAAAATGCCTATAGCAATGTGGGGGAACCAACAGAAGCCGCGCTCAAAGTTCTTGTCGAGAAGTTGGGTTGCTCAGACACGGAATTCACCAAATCGCTGCCATCCATGGCACGTGCAGGTCGAGCAAGTGCCGTCAGCGAGTATTACGAACGCGATATACCCCGCTTGTTGACCTTTGAATTCTCTCGGGACCGCAAGATGATGTCTGTTCTGGTTCGTCTCAATGGCGCTGGCGCGCTCTTCGTCAAAGGCGCCCCGGAGTCCGTTCTCGAGCGTTGCACATCCGTCATGGTCCACGGCAAGATCATCCCCATGACATCTGATCTAAGAAATACTGTTCTCGCACAAATTTCCTCTTACGCTTCAAAAGGTTTACGAACTCTGGCCATGGCTTATGTTGACGTAAAGGACACCGATGCCACGCACTACGTTAGCCAGAGTACGCAAGACTATGCCCGCTTTGAGCAGAACCTCGTTTTTGTTTCTCTCGTTGGCATGCTCGACCCCCCACGCCCCGAGGTTAGTCAAGCTATCGTGAACTGCAGAGCTGCGGGGATTCGCGTTATTTGCATCACTGGCGACAATAAAGGTACCGCTGAGACAATATGTCGTCAAATCGGGATATTTGATGAGGATGAAGACTTGACGGGCAAGAGCTATACAGGACGAGAACTAGACGCACTTAGCCATGAAGAGAAAATACAGGCCGTGCAGCGCGCCAGCTTGTTTAGCAGGACGGAACCGGGACACAAGAGCCAATTGGTTGATCTACTTCAGGGACTTGGGATGGTCGTCGCTATGGTAAGGCCCCCTCGTCGACTCTCATGCTTCTGTCTGAGTCGTTCAGACAGGTGATGGCGTCAACGACGCACCAGCGTTGAAAAAGGCAGACATTGGTGTTGCCATGGGCAGTGGCACCGATGTTGCCAAGTTGGCGGCAGACATGGTTCTCGCGGATTCGAATTTCACGACAATAGAGCAAGCCGTAGAAGAAGGTAGACTCATATACAATAACACCAAACAATTTATTCGATACCTAATATCTTCCAATATTGGTGAGGTCGTCAGGTATGCCTCCCGTCCGACTAGCTTCACCGCGTCGCTTATCCGTGTCCCTAGCATCTTCCTGACCGTTCTGCTGGGTATGCCGGAGGCATTGATTCCTGTCCAGTTGCTCTGGGTCAACCTTGTAACGGACAGTTTACCAGCCACCGCCCTCGGATTTAACCCGGCCGACCATTCTATCATGCGCGTACCTCCACGGAATGCCAAGGAGCCACTAGTTGGCAAATGGCTGTTTTTCCGATACCTAATCATTGGGATATATGTTGGTTGCGTTACGGTGTTTGGGTATGCCTGGTGGTTCGTTTATTACCCTGGAGGACCGCAGATCACGTTCCACCAACTGGTGAGTGGATCCAATCCATGATGGATCAGCGACTGAGCTAGTGCTAGACTCATTTCCATCAATGTGCGACTATGTTCCCCGAAATTGGATGTGAAATGTTTACAAACGAAATGGCACGACGTGCTACGACCATGAGCCTTTCGATTCTTGTTACAGTGGAGATGTTCAACGCCATGAACTCTCTCTCAGAGAACGAAAGCTTGCTTCGCCTACCGGTCTGGAAGAACCCATACCTGGTGGCTGCGATATCGTTGAGCATGGCACTACACTTTGGGATTCTGTACATCCCCTTCTTTACGTCGCTGTTCGCCATTACGCCACTCAACTGGGCAGAGTGGAAGGCGGTATTGTACATGAGCGCACCAGTCTTGTTGCTTGACGAAGTGCTCAAGCTCATAACGGTGAGAGTCGTTTACGTATCGTATTGGAAAGGTGAACTCACGCGTTTACGTGCCCAGGTCACCGTGATTCAGCCGCTCCGGAGCTAAGTCGGCGTCAACAGGAACAATGGCAGAGATCCTGTAGATAGCTGTGCTGTAGACAACGGGTTTCTCAGGGAAATAGAACTTGGGAAATGGCGTCGCAGTATTTTTCAGCTAAGGAAGACGACGCCGATATACAAAACGCCTCGCTGGTGGATGCAACGCTAAGATGATATGTTCTGCCGAGTGTAGATGTTTGCAGACAGAATCGGGAGACCTGACAGCTTTGTCCGGGGTATAAGTTGACCCACATCAGTAAAGGGGCGGCCTTGTAACACAATTGCAACTGTCTCAGCCAAACCCAAACGAGTAAGTTACCTCATGATTACCATTTGGGATGACCAGTACCATCTCGAACGAATTTTCTTATAACTGATTGGCAATTGTACATGTCGCGGACTCGGAGAAGGGCCGCCAATACTAGACAATTGCCTTCTATGGATAAGTTTGACAAGAGCGGTGCCTCCCACTACTTGGCAGCAAGCAGCGTCATGATCACCATCTAGTCGTGCCAAGACGGTCATCACAGAAGCAGTATCTGATCAGAGGCTTACAGCTTTTTTATTCCGAGCAGCGCCATGTTCTGGGCGGTGAAGCGCCGGCAGTCACCAGTCAGGAGGGCTTGAAGGGTAATGTCAATGCCTAATAACCGTGAGAAACCCACCTAACTTATATCCACAGCGAATTGAATAACCAGAGCAATTGAGCAGGGTACCGTCTGCATGGCAGTGTACGTCCCACGGGCAAATGGCAATTGTTCCCTCCATGGTTGTGAGTGAGCTTGGTGCGACTCGACTGAGTTAGTTCCCACAATTACGGCCCGGAGCCTATAAGGGAACTTTGTAAGCGTCGGTTGAGTCTCACTTGGGTAAGCACTATGCTGATGGCAGCGTGCATTCCATCGCGTGGTACCTTTCTTCCCTTCCCTTGTGTTTGATTTTTTGGCCAGCAAGCCCAGTCACTCTTTCACTTCAAAACACCCATTACCATGCGTCTCCTCGCCAATCTCGCATTGGCTCTATCTCTTGCCACCTTTATTGTCCCCTCACTGGGTCATGCACACCAGGCGAGGCGGCACAATGTACATCGGCACAGCGACCTTGCTCGCCGCGACCCCGGCGAAGTCGACACCTACAAGCGTGATGGCGGTGACCGGTTCACCTACTTTGCAGTCGGTTTGGGAGCCTGCGGAATAGTTAACATTCCATCCGATTTTGTGCGTGCTTTTCGCTCCCGCGTCTGGTGCCTTTTCTTACTTTCCCTGTCCTTAGATCGTCGCACTCAACTCAGCGGTAACTTTTCTCTTATTCCTGGTGAAGAGAGATAACCGAATTTCATCAACTAGCAATTCTCTCAAGATATGTGTTTCAAGATGATCACCATCTATATCAACGGAAAATCTGCACAAGCGCAGATTACCGACGAGGTGTGTGGTTTACGCACACATCTTTATCTTTATACGTAGTAAATATGACCACAACAGTGCCCAGGATGCCCTTACGGTGGCCTCGATTTCTCCCAAGGCCTCTTCCAGTCTTTCGCGGATGTCTCGGCTGGTGTTCTATACGGTTCGTGGACAATCAATGGAGCTTCTCCACCCCCTCCACCGCCACCGCCGCCACCACCACCACCGTCATCACCACCACCACCACCACCGCCTACTTCCTCCGCTGACACCCCCACAACCTCCTGGGCCCCGCCGCCAACGAGTAGCCCGCAACAATCACCAACGCATACCTCCATTGCTTCATCAAGTTCTAACGCCACTTCCGTTAGCTCGGGCACTTCTGCATCAACTCCCTCTCAGCCGACCACCAGCGTTACTGTGCCTGTCGGAACGGTGCCAGGTGGGGGCCCTTTGGTCATCTTTGACATGAATTTCGTGCTGGTGGAGATTGGTCAACTACTTGTGACTGCCCAGTCGCTGTGAGCAGCAGAGCTGGTTCTTTGTGATTCGGTTGGAGTAGAGGTCAGTTGGCTTTGTTCATGGATGCCACTCAGGCTATACTGGCGGACTCTAGTTTTTCCTAGATTGAACCATATACCCAATTCTATTGTTCTGCACTGGGCATTTCGAAGAGATGGACTTTTTATTTAAAACTTGATAGTACCATTGACTAGTACTACAAATATTGTCATGCCTATGGAATCGAGGTGTACTCCAATTCAAAGTCCGACATAATCTTTCCAAACTAGGAAGTGGTACTATGCTCGGCTAATGGAAGGAATCGGTTGGCAACGGGACTCACGGTGCTGCTCGTCCACCCACAGTGTCAGCCCTTATATTTTGTACCACACTCGTCAGACGACGACAGACATGACTCTCATGGTCACCACATTCCTTGGCTTTCTCGCTCTTTTACTTCCACTCGTTACAGCGCATTGGAGCCGGCGCCATCAAGAAGTAGCCCACCGTGCCCGTGGCGATGTCGATATACACAAGCGTCAATCTTTCACGAACGCCCGATTTACCTTCTATGACGTTGGGCTGTATGTACTTGACTGAGACTGCAGAAAATCCAGTGCTTATGCTTCACCATCTGTCAAGGGGTGCCTGCGGCGTGGTCAATGTTCCTAGCGACTTCGTGAGAAACATTGCTCCTGTGGTCGGATTGTAGCACCTGACCGAAGTCGTCTCAGATCGTGGCGCTAAACATCTATCAATACGGCGATGGCTACCCTGGCCCTCAGTGTTTCAAGCCCATTACTATCCAATATGGTGGAAAGACTGCTCAGGCTGTCATCATGGATGAGGTCCCGTGTCCTCGTTCACAGAGTCTCGTCAAAGACGCTCACCCTGCTCCTATCTCTAGTGTCCGGGGTGCCCTTACAGCGGCCTCGACTTTTCCCGAGGTCTATTCGATTACTTCGCCTCCGAGAGCGTAGGTGTACTATATGGCACATGGTGGTTTAACGACGGCAGCGGGGGAGGCGGAGGCGGAGGTGGAGACCAGCCCTCCTCATCTCCCAGCCCCACTTGGGAACCACCAACGACAAGTTCTACCCCAGACTACACCCCGCCGCCGACTACGAGCACCCCAGATTATACTCCCCCACCGACCTCTAGTGACCCCCCCCCTCCCACGACCTCCACGCAGTCGACCACTTCTCCCATCCCTTCTAGTTCTCCCACTTCAAGTCACTCGAGCGTCTCACCTGCTAGCTCACCTAGTGTGGTGGCAATCCCGACAGGAACGGTGCCCGTTCCTAATCCGAGCAGCCCCGAGAACATCCTGGTTATTAACAACATAATGGTTGAAATTGGTGTTGTGCTTTCCGCGGCCGAAAAAGAGCATTAAATTTAAATTTGATCACCTGGATATATAAGGCCGCCTTAAATTCTGTGTTGCCAGGTTACTTCTCCCCTTGCCTGGAGCAAGCCTTTGTGGATCATGTACCTCTAGAACTTGTGCATGTAATGATGCCCTATACCATTGAGTGTGCTCTCAATTTTTATTCCATTATCTATCAGCTAGCTGGAATAGCGTTTTGACTCGGACCACCAGGACATCGAATGTGTAGCACTCAAGGCAAATAACGATACATGTAGGTGGGCTCCAGTCGTCAATACTCAAAAGCACATGATCAATGTTACGAGAAGCATGTGACGAGCAGTACCCGCAGGCCGTGTTGCTTTACCCATTGCAACGAGGCCCTGTTCCCCTTCTTAATGTCTTTGCGAAGCGCGTTCTTGCTAGGCTTCAGAATTTCGCGAAGATATGACTGTCCCTTGTGGCGTGTAGCAACATATTCTTTGATGTTGACATGGGCTTCTGCTTTAAGCATCTTACGGGCGGAAGTAAGCGTACGAGGGAAATCCATGGCAGTGGCAGAGCGAAGACCGAGTTCAATTATCAGTGCACGTAACAGATCGAGTTCTGCGTCATTCCCCTCGACTGGAGAGGAAATAAAGCTGTGGAAGAACCGTTCGGTCATTTTAAACAACCCACAAAACCAGAATGCGCAACACACCGGGAAATGAAAGCAGAGGCATCACCATACGAAACGATAGGGGTACTAATCCCGCTATGGTACTCAGAACTGGTGGAATTATCAGAACCATCACTGGATGACTGGGCTCGACGCCTTGTCTCCATGCCTTCCTCAATGTGGACTGTGTCTGCCTGACTTTCAGGATGAACGCAGCTGGTGTCCGACCCAGCACTGCTAGAAGAGTTGTCGGAAAAAGAATCGTGATCAGACAGAGAGCATCTGTCAAGTGCCGAGGACAGGTCACCGCCCGAGTCAGGATGTCCGGTGGAGTCTGAGCGGGTGGATGAGAGGGAACGAGCATCCAGGAGGGGATGGCGGAGGACGATAAAATCGGCATCGGAGGCAGAGCCATGGGTCCATTTGTCGACCTCGATAGAAAACTGAGAGACGGGACTACTGGGACTGCTGGAGTCGTATTCGCTGTCGGTCATCATGATAGTTGTGGTGATGAGGAGCTTCAAGTTAGGGGTAATTCAAGTTGATGACTCGGACGTTCGCGGAGTTGAAGCGAACAGCAGACTTACCGATCAAAGTTGCTCGTCATCGACCTGCACGACGTCGAGACTATGTTTCCTGTAGGCATATGCACTTACCTGAGCGAACTGAGAGATACGGTGGTGACAGTACCTTCACCGGCAAGTTCGAGGACTGCAAACGTGTGAGATGGATTATGTAATACGATTAGATCACCCTCTGCCCAACGCCGTCGTCGTCGTCGTCGACCACCACCACGACCTCTCTCTCTCTTTTTCTCTCGCCGTTGTCGGCGTTGACTGTCTGTTAATCTCAAGACAACTTTCACGTCTCCAATGGAGGTTTGCATCACTATCAATCGCTTCGGATCTCGCTTCATACTCATCTACAGGGATTACTTGACTTCTCCAAAGAGTTCGATGTCTCTCTCTTGGACAAGGTCGCGATGGCCTTTTACACCGGTCGTGGTCAGGAGGTCTGCCTCTCAACCTATTCCCCATCCGTAATCTGTCGCCCTGACCTCATCCCAGCAACAAATGGCTCAGCAGGTCCTCACTCAGTTAGAGGAACATCCGGATGCATGGACAAGAGTTCCAGAGATAATGGAGAGATCCACATTCCAACAATCCAAGGTTTCTATCGATTCATCTGCACGATACCTGTCTCATCGTCTCCGTTCAGTACATAGGGCTCCAGATACTCGAGAAACTCATTATCACACGGTGGAAAACCCTACCAGATGGTCAGCGGCAAGGTATTCGCCATCTCCTTCTCATTTGACGCGCCACTCAGGCGCGTTTAGGTATCAGAAATTTTGTTGTTGGTATCACTGTCAAGATTGCTTCGGACGAGACGAGCATGCGAAAGGAGAAGACTTTTGTTAACAAACTTAACCTCGCGCTGGTCCAGGTGAGATATATCTCTGCAGAGGATCCCGTCGTTTATGCATTCTATCGCTTCTAGATTCTGAAGCAGGAATGGCCACACAACTGGCCAACGTTCATAACCGAACTCGTCGAGTCTTCCAAAACGAATCTCTCGCTATGCGAAAACAACATGGTCATCTTGCGTCTTTTGTCAGAGGAAGTCTTCGACTATTCGGCAGAACAAATGACCCAGACGAAGATTAAGAATCTCAAAAACCAGATGTGTGGAGAGTTTAGCGAGATCTTCAAACTCTGCTCCGAAGTCCTTGAGGAAGCACAGAAAACCAGTCTAATCAGGGCTACTCTGGAAACATTGTTGAGGTTCTTGAACTGGATACCTCTCGGTTACATCTTCGAGACCACCATCATCGACCTTCTGCTTAACCGGGTATGTGTGCCTTCACCTTCTTCTCTCTCATACTAACATCCACGTAGTTCCTCGAAGCTCCAGAATTCCGTAACGTGACTTTGAAGTGTTTGGCTGAAATCGCTGGCCTTAACGTGGGGCCAGAGTATGACCCGAAGTTCGTCATATTGTTTGCCATGGTCATGACATCCATAAACCGTATGATCCCGCCTTCGACCAACGTTGCCGCTGCCTATGCATCCGCATCCGACTCTGGTCAAGAGCTCGTCCTTAACCTTGCGCTTTTCTTATGTAACTTCCTATCCAACCACCTTCGCGCTGTTGAGACAGAAGCAAATCGCGACGTGCTACTCAATGCCCATTTATACATGGTCAAAGTATCACAAGTCGATGAACGTGAAATATTCAAGATCACACTCGAATACTGGTCGAAGCTGGTGGCAGAACTCTACGACGAAATTCAGGCACTGCCCATTGGAGACAGCGGTTTGCTCATGGGCCTGAGTCTTGGTAACGGGACCGGAAACATGCTTAACGGGATGTCTTTGCGGAAGAACATCTATAGTGATGTCTTGAGCAACTTACGCCTTGTTGTCATTGAACGAATGGTGAAGCCAGAAGAGGTACGAACTCTCTTTCCGCCACGCGAAATCTTTAATGAATAAATACATCTTCAGGTTCTCGTCGTCGAAAACGACGAAGGCGAAATTGTCCGGGAGTTCATGAAAGAGGTGGACACCATCGTGCTTTACAAGCAGATGCGTGAACTTCTAGTGTATCTCACCCACCTAGACGTCGTCGACACAGAGAATATTTTGACAGAAAAACTGGCCAAGCAGGTCGACGGTTCAGAATGGAGCTGGCAAAACTTGAACACGCTTTGCTGGGCCATTGGCAGCATCTCCGGCGCCATGAGTGAGTAATTGTCTGTGGATTAGTTTTGCTTTGCGTTAACGGATCGGCTCCAGACGAGGAGACTGAAAAGCGATTCCTTGTGACCGTGATCAAGGATTTGCTTGGACTATGCGAGATCAAACGAGGCAAGGACAACAAGGCCGTCGTTGCATCAGACATCATGTACATCGTCGGACAGTACCCACGCTTCCTCAAGGCTCACTGGAAGTTCTTGAAGACTGTCGTCAACAAGCTATTCGAATTTATGCATGAAACACATGAAGGTAAGGTCGAATATAAAATGCCATCGTTAGGTTGACCTTGGATGATCCCCTGCAGGTGTTCAAGACATGGCCTGTGATACCTTTATCAAGATTGCTCAGAAGTGCCGACGACACTTTGTCATGCAACAATCGGGGGAGCAAGAACCCTTCGTCGATGAAATTCTACGGCTCTTGCATAGAATTACCGTTGACCTGTCACCTCAGCAAGCAAGTATACGTCTCTTGACTCCATATTGCCTACTGACAACGACTTGTTGAAAGGTGCACACCTTCTACGAAGCAGTCGGATACATGATTTCTGCTCAGCCGAATAAGCCTCAGCAAGAGAAATTGATCGCGAAGTTGATGGAGTTACCGAACAACGTTGTAAGTGAGGTTCACGCTGCCTATGTTCGCTGACTCATCTGGCTTCTGAAGTGGGATTCTTTGATGGCACAAGCCGCACAGAATATCGATGTGCTGAGCAATCCTGATAACATCAAAGTTCTCTCAAACGTGCTGAAGACAAATGTTTCCGCGTGCACCTCCATCGGTAGCTTCTACTTACCCCAAGTCGGTCGTATATTTCTGGATATGCTCGGGCTCTACAAGGCCGTCAGTGGTATCATCAGCGAGACAGTTGCTCGAGATGGTCAGTCGATATTGCAGTCTCGTATCCTTGCTGATATCTTTCATCAGGCGTAATTGCGACGAAGACCCCTAAGATTCGTCAACTGCGAACGGTGAAGAAGGAGATCCTGAAGCTGATGGAAACATACATCAAGAAAGCGGAAGATCTGGACTGCGTTAATTCCAACTTTATGCCGCCGCTTCTAGACGCGATCCTTGGGGACTATAACCGCAATGTTCCTACTGCGCGGGATGCTGAGGTCCTCAATGTGATGGCAACGATTACTGGCCGCCTCGGTGTAAGCTATTTCCCAGTCATACATCGAGGACAGTCCACTGAGTTTTGTCAGGCCCTCCTTACGCCTCAAGTTCCTGCTATCCTGGATGCTGTGTTTGAACCTACACTTAACATGATTAATCAAGACTTCGCTGAATTCCCGGAGCACCGTGCTGGCTTCTTCAAATTGCTAAGAGCCATCAATCTCAATTGCTTCCCTGGTAAGTGCTGTGGCGTTTTCACGTCCGAATGTTTCCTAACACACCGTCCAAGCGCTCCTCGGAATACCACCGACTCAGTTCAAGTTATTCATGGACAGTATCATCTGGGCCATCAAGCATACGATGCGAGACATTGCGGACACAGGTCTCAATCGTACGTTGGTTCCCCTTGTTGTGAACCGTTGTATTGAAACTACGTAGTGTGTCTCGAGGTCGTCAATAACTTCGCAAGCGCAGAGCCGGCTGTTAGCAGCGCGTTCTTCCAGCAATACTTCCTGAGCATCTTACAGGACATTTTCTTCGTCCTTACGGATGCTGACCATAAGAGTGGCTTCAAGCTTCAGAGTCTTCTCCTTGCACGGATGTTCCAGCTTGTTGAGACAAACCAGATTCAGTCTCCATTATTCAATCCAGCACAAGTGGCTGATCCGAACATGTCCAACTCTACGTTCCTCAAGGAGTATTGCGCAAATCTACTCAAGACAGCGTTCCCCCATGTCCACAAGTAGGTCTGCGGCTGGTAGTGATATTTCCCCACTGACTTGACTGTGGTGCAGTACTCAAGTCCAAGTATTCGTCACTGGACTAGGAGAATTCCACAGCGACATCAACCGATTCAAGCTTGCACTGCGAGACTTCCTCATCCAACTCAAGGAATTCTCATCTGGCGATAACGCTGAGCTATATCTCGAGGAGAAGGAAGCTGAGGCATTGATGAAGGCACAAGCTGAGCGAGAGCTCGCGATGCGTGTACCTGGATTGCTGAAGCCATCGCAATTAGAAGACAAAGACGAGGATATTTCATAGAAATTGTTTGTACAGCATCATCGTTGCTTTTCCTCTTTCATCTCGCGCACCTTTCTCTGACACGAAAGCTTGCTTCCCCTAATCTTACTTCAGAAGTACAGACCTTTTGAACTATCTGCATTCCAGCCACTTCACACTGCTATCGACGTCTCACAGCTTCTCTAATGTATTAGTATAGGTCGTGGAAGGTATCAAAATAATGTAGAATATTAGGTGAAGCCACTGAGTCCGGATACCATGCGCGATAAGATAGCCGCCATCGACCATCACCATCTAGTCGATCACCACCATGTTCAAGAAGTAGCTACCTTGGCTCGAGCTACCAACAGGACAAGCTGCTAATTGTACTTCCAGGTTCTCGCCGTCCACCGATATAGCAAGCCAGACTCCACCTAAATCCTCTGCTCAACGATCGATCCGGGCCGCGGTGCTTGCCCAGTGGCACCTTCAGCCAGAAGTGCTCGAACAGATATGGCCAAAGAAAGAGTCTCTAACCCATGTGAAATGGTGCGTCTTTCTTCTACCAATCTTGGTGGTACATGTCAACCCACCCGACAAGACAGCAAGGAACAGATCTCGATATATACCATCAGTAGTGAACCGTTGTTCTTTCAGCACTTCGATGGCCCGTTCTATCCCTCCCTCCGACTACTGCACAAGTGTGAGTCACACACCCCGCTTCTGATCGGCCATCGCTTAAGCGCATCCCCGTAGATCCGTTTCTGCTACCCAAAGTCGGTATAGACCGGGGTGCAATACGTTTCCTGCTTGCAGGGGCGCACATGATGTGCCCTGGACTCACGTCCGCCGGTGGCTATCTTCCCCCCGCGGAACACGAAATACCCGCCAACTCACTCGTCGCTGTGCACGCAGAAGGGAAAGAACATGCCGTCGCGGTCGGGATGACAACGTTGAGCACGGAAGACATGCGCAAAGTTAACAAGGGGGTTGCTGTGGAAATCGCGACGCATTTGGGAGATGACTTGTGGGCGATTCAGACGCTCTGAACCCTAGGATCTGATTCTGATTCATTCCGAGTCCGTAAGAACATGTCTTTTTTTTTTGGTGCGACGTCAGAACCCTATGATATGGATCATTATTTATGTATGAGCGTCGTTCTGACTCGGAGCATTTCCGCCCTCCCTGGATGCATCCGATTGGGTGTGATTGTTTGGGCTTTTTGAGCGGTTGTCTCTGCAAGAAGCTACGGAGGCAATCGACGGGTTCCTGGAAAATACGGTCATGTAAGCTGGAGTCCGGCTTGCGCAGTCGCCGGGGGTCGCTCAACCATTTTACAGCCGCCTAAATTCCTAGACCTATTGACAATTGTCTCGTGCTATCATAGGTCGGAGATGCAGGATCTAGACACCAGCACGTTCGCATATGACTCATTCGTTCGAGTCACTCCACGCAGGAAGCGGAAAGGGAAAAACAGGGGTGAGCCGACGCC
>QFES01003397.1:0-10541 GCA_003316375.1 Tylopilus plumbeoviolaceoides
TGATTCCTCCCTTTCTCGCCGGGCGAAGCCCGCACCCTTCGTCGACAATGAGCGCTTCGAGGTCATTCACCGTCGGTTCACGGTCCGCACAAATGGAGGGAGGTGCAATGTCGGGGCAGAGCGCAAGCACACGAGTGAGGATGTAGATTCGATCTGCAGCGCGTGGTACTGGGTACCTGACGTCGAATGTACTGCGTGAGGACAGGAATCGGACCCATCGGGGTACACTTGCCAGTCATTCTCCACCTTAATCCCACCAACAAGCAGCTGCTCGGGATGGTGGTAAGGATTCTGCTTCGAACTGAACATTGAATAGGACGCACATTTCCCGTACAGAGTGGCATCATATAAATATATGATCCATCCGCCGCAGAGAGCGTCCTTCCATATTTGATCCATGGTGCTCGTAGAAGAACGGTTTGCCCACGAACAGGATAAACATCCTTGTCTTCGATACCGCCAAGGAATCGGGCACCGATTCCAGGACATGCGATGATCGCCACTGGATTTGTCGCATTTTCTAGCACCTATGGATGGATCGTCGTCAAGTGTACCATTCACAAGGTATATGCTACCTGAGAGATGTGCTGCAAGTTTACCCTCTTCGTGGAGCCTCCACCGGAGAGGAAACGAGCAAAAAGCCAGTTCAAGTATGCGGGTACATTCAAAGTGATAGTATCGAACGTATACCCATCTGTGGAACCTGGAACGACTCGCAGCTCATGGTCTGGCACCTTTCGGAACTAGATGGGTCGTTTATCCGAAAAGCTGTGTCATATCAAGACGGAGAACTCACGTTTGGCATGTAGTCCAACCACGAAGACGGGTCGATGCCATCCGCACGGTACTCAGTTTGGGTGTGTCTGAGGAAGAGCCCCGACGCCGCTCCTTTTCCGCCGGGCTCGGAGTCCTGCCACATTGTTTCGAACGTCTCTTCGTCTAGCACTGCACGATCACGGAGGGTTTTGTGGAGGCATCGTCAGAGCCGATGAGTCTCGTGTTAAAATGATAGCGTACACTTTTGTCTTGCATCTCCAAACGCTTGACTGACGTGGTGTGCGCCCTGCATAAGAGAAGTATACCACCACTCGTGAGGAGCTGGAGGTTGCTTACGGCCCAGTGGCTTGTATAACGGATGGTCCGCGGGTCGGTAGGAAACGTCTCGGCAACGATGGTTACATTGTACCTTCCTGTCTCCTGCACACGGATGGCGGTGGATAGACCGACCACGCCTGTTTCGAGCGTGAACAGCGACGGCGATTAGATGGATATGCCAAAGCTTACCTGCACCGACGACTATGATTTCTTTGCGATCGGTCGACATCGTCTTGGACCACCACGTTGGGACGCTCTTGGGCCGGCCATGGGAAAGGCGCAGCTACTAGGGCACATTTCGGTTACTAGTACTGAAAGGTGGCCTCACGTTTCATATTGATGATAATCGATTGATGGTACACTTCTCCTCCTCCTCACAGTCCACACCGTCATACTGGTTCGGTCGACGTCTCCCTCCACAATGCCACCCTCGAATCAACCCGGCGAGAAGTTTTCCCGCAAATCTGTCGTGTCTCGGCCATCCTCCACAAACTTGAAGGCAGCGAGAAAGTTGCAGCTAGAGGACAGCGAGTCCGACTCGTCTGATACCCGCATCGCGACCACTGCAAGCAGCAGTCGCATCGACGGCGAGTCCAAGGCAGCTCACATTCTCGCCGCGTTCCATTCCCTGATCCATCGCGTTCTCCAGACTCGGACTCAGACGGCCGCCCAAGTCGATCAGATTATGGTATGTGTTTACTTTCGTGTTCCGAAACGGTGTTTGACCTGGGGAACGCAATTAGACATAAGACCCCCTTTGCCCCGACAGCGTCAGGCTGCGAAACCCAGAAAACGAGTGACGTTTAATGTTCAAGACGATGCCAGCGACAGCGACGACACCGCGGTGCATGTACAGCCGTCTCAGAATCGTGTACAGCAGAATATCCCCATCCAGCCCGAGGTCTCTCGAGTTCCTCGGATCAGCAGCCAAATTAAACCGAGTGGCACCAGGAAAGGTGAGCGTCACGCTTTTATACTTTATCAGATCTTGACGAGGATGCTCGTGCTAGCTCCGAAATCGCGCAGATCATCTCTGGACCAATGTAAGTATCGATCATAGCTACAGTCGGCACAACTCACTAAATTCGCCCAAGCGGACATTGTCGATCGTAGAAGGAGTACGCCCAACTTCCGTGTTTTCAAAGCCAGGCAATGGAGGGATCGAAAGGAGAAGCGTACCGCTCGCATGCCACGCATGTCGATTGGTTCAGCGAATCAACGTGAACTATCTCAAGCCAACGCACCTCAACCAGATAGACGACGACGTTGGTTTGTCCGTCGCGGACATATCGGGACGCGCGTGGGGCACCACCCCCACTACGATGACAGCGAAAGCAAAAGCGAGAGTCACGAATCCGATGAAGATTTACCCCGGTGAGTTTTGCAACCTCGAAAGACGACTCTCCGGGGTGTTCACAGTTTTTTGATAGAGTGCTGACGGAGAAGGTTGCTAAGGCTGCCCGCAAGTTTCAGTCTGCAGTGAAACGCACCCGGGCCGTCCCCGTACTTCAAGCTGAATCGGATAACGAGGCTCAGCCGGATACTCACGACCCACTCCAGGATAGCAACATTATCTTAGACGAACCCGCCAATGAATACTTCACTGACCAATCGGAAAGGGAAGAGGAAGAAATATTTATACCCGCAGAGCCGTCCCAGGTGCTTCTGCAAAGGTTGGAATGGCTCTCCTTGAGTGTTGTTCGACTCCACAAGATGCGACGGCTTCCCTTCCTGCGTCGCAACCTCAGGACAGGGTTCCAGCTTCGTTGTCGAATGGTTGGCGTTGACACCAAACCTCGCCCCCTTCCTCGCGCGTCCGTCTCTGTTGTTTATAGCTGTCTGATTGCAGGTGAAGACTCCGATGGGTTGCGTATAGATACAGCGAAGAGCTCGATGAAGGACTGGTTGTGTCCTGTGTGCGATTTGCACTGCAAGTTTGACAACCAGACGATGTTAGACAAACACATCGCATGGGATCATCCAAGCGTCCAAGTGCAATGGGATCAAGTAAGTTTGAAATTTTATTCAGAGCCTTCGTCTCACGGAATGTCCAGTACTACACCACGCTTTCCTTGACCATCCCAGATTCCCAGCAAGAACAGTAAGCCACATCTCAAAAGCCACTATACAAGTGCACTAATCCTTCAACGACGCAGTGACCCGGTGATGACTCGGACACGCCAAGGTCCTGTCAGAGAATTGTCCTCCACCTCGGAACTGTCATCTGACTCGAAGTGTGTCGACAAGGGCAAGAATGTAGATCGCGACAAGCAACCTCTTTCCCGCACACCCAGCACGCCTTCTAGCGCAGTACGCGAATCTAGGTCTACATCCACATCCGCCATTAGATCGAGCGTCGAGGACATCAAACTCAAATCCGACATGGGCACGGGTACTTTGACCAGGGACAGCAGCGTATCGGGTCGTTCAGCCTCCCAAGCGGTGTCCGGGGCGGACGCACGCGAAGGCCTCGGGCCGTCGTTATCTTTTCCTTACTTGCCAGAGCCGGTGGACGACAAGAGCGAGGTTTACTACTCCTGTCGTCCCGGTGGCCCGCGCCTGTTCGATTTCCTGAACACCCTGTCCATGAAGCCCTACGGAGTGCTCAAGTGGGTGATCGTCGACAGAGAGGAGGAGCTGTTCGAACTGGACGACGTGCTCGACGAGGACAAGGTGATGCAAGCCCTCTGGTTCAGATGGATTTTCCTCCATCGGTACGTTCTTCTGTTGTCGTCGTGCCGCCATCGAGGTCAACGCGAGCGTTTCCAGGAATAGATTTGTCGCGAATTATTTCGATGGTACCAAAGCGTTCATCAGGGAAAACTGGGAGCTGATAAAACAGGGCGCAGGGTTGTTGGCGTTGAGAACCTGGCTGTTGGTGAGTCGTCGGCTGTCTGTCGAGCAATCGCGGTTTTGACAGGCTTGTCCATGCACTGATAGGTCTTGCTTGTGAACAACTTTCTCCTCCCGGCGGAGGTTGCTACGCTCATGCGGTATTACCAGGAACTGGCAGATATCCAGCTTCCGTAAACCCACGCAGGTCGTCGATGGCAATAAGGCCCCGGCTTTTTTGAAGCGGCCACGTCTGAGTCACACGCTGACGTGATACCTTGAAGCGAAGGAGCGGTCTTCGGGTGTCCAAACCATGTCCACGACGTCTGTAATGCTATGTATGCTGGCATCACGAGAGAGATCCACTCGCCACTTTCATGACCCGGGAGTCGTTTCATTGGCTTCCAGTTCTCGATATTCATTGTTGATCTCGTTGGGACCAAACACCCTACGCCGGGCTGACCTCCGCTGTAGTTCATAACTGAGACAACCAGTGACGCGAGCAAGTATACAGGTCCTGTTTTATCATCGCTCGCACTCGCCAGCCGTCTTCCCGAGTGCGCCAGCACAGGCCCCGGGTGCATACTAAGCGTGCAGGGCATCCTCGGTAGACGATTTAACTGCTCGATACCCACGGATACCCACGTTGGTTTTGTGAACCATATGATCGTGAATCGTGATGCGCCAATCAACTCCGCTCAGGAAAGCGACAGACCGAATTACGCAAGCTTACATAAATTGTGGACCACACACTCAAACCATCATGTTCACACTCAATAGGGGCCACTTGCTTGCGCGAGCGAAGCGTGCGGGTCCCATGGCCCAGTTCATATGCTCCCAGTATCGACCACGCACCCTCCCTGCATGGATGAATGATAACTCCTTCTCTCGTCTTCCACCAGCATTACAGCGCAGTTCACTCTCCACAATGACAACAGTACCTTTGGATCTTGAAGACGATCCCTTACCCGCAATCGACTCTGACTGCGTCCAGAAACTGCAATTGCGTGAGGTGGTAAATCGCTCCATTGCCTATGACATGATATTGCAAGCAAGAGAGCACGCTACCGATTGCGACGATGTCATGACTGCCGAAATTGCTGGGCGCTTCCTTCTCGAATTCCACGCTCGGTCAGGTGTATTTGGTGACACACCCTGTGAATCACTCGTTCGCAGGGTTATGTCGTCATCTCAGAGCGCTGGCGACAATAAGTACGACGTCATCTACCGTCTCGGTCAACTTTGTCGTGACCGACTCATCCGTCTGTGTACGTCTTAAAGTGGTACTCTTTGGTCGTGGTCATTGACCTGGAATTGTCCTCAAGTTCACAGGCACTTCATTGAGCCTCCCCTTCGACCATACCTTGCAGCGCCTCCTTTGGGTCGCCCTTTTGACACAGTCAAGGATATGATTGATTGCCACATGAAGGCGACCGGGAGCGATTATGCGACTCTTAGGAGGAAGGTTGGTCTATTTTGTACATCCCTCATGCTTGCCTTTACTGATGCCTCAATCAGGTGCTGGCACGCGATGGCTTCCGGTGCATTCTTTCAGACTGTTTGGATCGGGATTTTTCCTTTGTATGTCCGGAACTGTCTGCTATGGCAAAATGCACCTGTAAAGACAAGCCTACCATTCGCACATCTCACATCATGAGGGCATCAACGACGCAGCTCATTGACTCTATGGGTATCAGAGAAGATGATTCAGTGTTTATGGTGTTTCTTGCCTCTGGGTACTGCATTCTCAATTATGCTCATCCGCTATTCAGGTTGAACACAATGATGAGGCTGTGCCGATACTGGAGTCCTTTGGATTCTCGAAAATTGCCAAGGCACTTGGACAACCAGGTGGTATTCACCAACCTTGGAATATGCTGTCGTTACAGTTTGGCTTTAGTGATCCCTTTGATTGGTTGAACATATGGCTTGAAGAAACTCAGCAGGTGCGAGTGTCCTCCTTCAAATCTGGTGGCTGGTCAATCATATTGATTCAAGGCGTGCATAGCCAAACTGCTACAAAATCTGTAGCACCCCACGAACATGGGACAATCGCGATCTGCCTCACAGACCCCATGTTAGTGGCGATCTCACTGTCGAGTTTAATCCACACTATGAGGAGGCACCACCACCAGACCCCCAACTACTTGCTCTTCATGCGACATGTGCCCGAGTCACCTACATGACTGGTGCTTCTCGTGTTCTTATCTATTTGGAAGGTCAAGAGTTGGTGGACTTTGATCCATCATAATATTGATGGATCATCCCTAGCGAAAAATGGACACACGGAGATAGGCACAGCAGGTGCGACCAGTAGAGAGGTGTCAATGTTAATGTAGATAGAAATGGCAAGAATGATGGGAGAACGTACCAGGGGGCACGGTTGGCCTCAGTGATTGACCGCTCGAAGGCCGCTTGGCCGGTCCAGCCCAAACGTCTCGGCTGCCGTTCTTATTATACATGATCACCCTGTCACTGGATTGTAGGTGGCATAGAGTAAGCCTCGCTGCCAGTGGTCCCGATTACAAGAAAGAGATTCCTCTGTGCATATTTCAGTCTATGGTTGCCGACGTTTTTTCCTTCATAGTCGCATCAACCTTTGATCATTACGCCCACAGCGCCAAAACGCGGGTCCAAACGAGTCCCTGATAAGCTGCTCCCCTTTGTCCTAGAACCCACCGTCCGCGATCTCCCCGGCGTATAAAAGCGGCCCGATTCTACTCGGACATCCCCGCGAGTTGCTGATAGCGCTTTCGGTCAAGGCGACGACGTCCTTGTTCGTCCACTGACGGCCTTGCCGAACCCTCTACCCACCGATGTTCGCTCAGCTTGAATATGAGGGTCAAACGAGTACGCGACCCCTGTCGAACATTGAATGACGGGTGCACCATTCGGTCGAGCGGTGGTGCAGTTCGGGAAGCTTCAAGGAAGGAAACACGACATCTGCGATTTGACGTTTCTAACGAGCTGTCACGACACAGAATTATCGATACGGCAGATCTACTCACATACCTAGAGGCACTGAGACACACCTTATACGCAGAATCACTCATGATATGAGATGTGCGAATGGTAGGCTTGTCTTTACAGGTGCATTTTGCCATAGCAGACAGTTCCGGACATACAAAGGAAAAATCCCGATCCAAACAGTCTGAAAGAATACACCGGAAGCCATCGCGTGCCAGCACCTGATTGAGGCATCAGTAAAGGCAAGCATGAGGGATGTACAAAATAGACCAACCTTCCTCCTAAGAGTCGCATAATCGCTCCCGGTCGCCTTCATGTGGTAATCAACCATAGCCTCGACTGTGTCAAAAGGGCGACCCAAAGGAGGCGCTGCAAGGTATGGTCGAAGGGGAGGCTCAATGCAGTGCTTGCGAACTTGAGAACAGCCCCAGGTCAACGACCGCGATCAAAGAGAACCACTTTGAACCGTACACAGTTGGTCAAAACAAAGTTGACTGAGACAGTAGATGACGTCGTACTTGTTGTCCCCAGCACACTGAAATGACGACATAACCCTGCGAACGAGTGATTCACAGGGTGTGTCATCGAATACATCTGACCCGAGCATGGAGTTTGAGGAGGAAGCTTCAAGATCCAAAGGTGCAATTGCGATAGTGGAGCGTGAACTGCACTGTAATCCCAGGGGAACGATGTCGGACCACGGGACGTGTCTGCTTCGCTCATGCAAGTAAGTTGAGTGTGAACGTTTGAACAATCGGCGTTGTGAACACTGAACAGTGTACGGTAAGCACGTGATTCAGACTAGTCCTCCGCGCACCACGATGCGGTTCACGAAGCCAACATGGGTCATGCACAGAGGTATTCCCTCGCTCGTTTCATTCCTACACCCACGACGCTGACCGTGCTACCAGATAGCGCCAAGGACACCAAACGGCTGTCCATATTCTCGATACACGTTCACCCGGATGGCTCACGCATAGCAACAGGCGGGCTCGACGCGAAGGTGCGCATATGGAGCACCAAACCCATCCTCGACCCCGTCTCCGAGCACTCGAATCGTCCACCGAAATCCCTCTGCACCCTCAGCATGCACACGGGGCCTGTGCTCACCGTCCGATGGGCACACTCTGGGCGATGGCTGGCGAGTGGGAGCGATGATGAAATTATCATGATTTGGGACCTCGATCCGTGTGTATGCTTGCTCGTTTGACTGGTACTCTTGGTGATGGACTGCGGCGCAGGTCAGCCCGGGGCAAGGTGTTTGGTTCCAACGAAATCAACATCGAGAACTGGAAGCCGATGAAACGACTGCCGGGTCATGAGAGTGGTAAGTAAACTCCTCTCGTGATGCACGTTCTGCATTCATATAGCTTTACAGACGTCGTGGACATGGCTTGGGCGCCTGAAGACCGCTACCTCGCTTCCGTTGGGTTGGATTCAAAGGTCATCGTCTGGTGCGGGTATACTCTGGGTGAGCATCCCACGTCTTTTTTCCGACACTTTGTTCCTTCTCAGCGTGTCGTTATAGAACGTGTGCGGAAGCTCGACCAACATAACGGATTCGTCAAAGGCGTTTGTTTCGATCCTGTAGGCGAATTCATGGCTACACAGTCGGACGACAAGACCGTGAAAATTTGGCGGACCACGGATTGGGGGTTAGAGGCCGAGGTAACGAAACCATTCGAGGATTCCCCTGGCAGCACGTTCTTCCGTCGTCTCAGGTGTGTCATCAACGTTTCGTGTCTGAACTGGCCTTGACATGATGTTAGTTGGTCCCCGGACGGTGCCCACATCACAGCATCGAATGCAACGAACAACAGGGGATTCGTGTTCATCGCTGCTGTCATTACCAGAGGCCTATGGACATCGGAGATCAGTCTGGTCGGTCACGAGAATACCGTCGAAGTTGCGGTAAGCGCCATTGTTTCGTGCTAGGCGTGCGATGAAATCATGCGATATTCACACTAGAGCTACAATCCACACATCTTTCTGCGGAACCCGGATGCACCTCTTGCTACCTCGAATATATGCTCCGTCGTTGCTCTTGGAGCAGACGATAGATCTGTCTCGATTTGGCAAACGAAAACGGCTCGCCCGATTATCGTCGCAAGGGAGGTTTTCGAGAGGCACATCATGGACCTCAGTTGGTGAGTTACCTGATGTCTTATCATTCATCCGCTTGACATGCCCTAGGTCCCGCGACGGGCTCACACTGTATGCCGCTTCCTCAGACGGCACGATCGCAGTGTTTGACTTCGACACCGCCGAACTAGAAGGCATCGCTCCATACAATGCACAAACGCAGTACCTGCAAAAATTCGGGTTTGTCCCACCACCTGTTCCCGATGGCTACTCCCACGGCACCAAGTATGGTGAGGCGATTGCTCCGTCCCCATCCCGCATCACGCCTCCTCCTTCTCCGAATCCACGTGCAGCCTCGCAAAGCACTCAGTCAGGATTCGGCATGGCAGCCGTCAACGGCGGCGAACACATCAATCGATTGGTGGCCAAGAAGAGCACCAAGAAACGTGTCCAGCCTCTCCTCATGTCCTCGATACCTTCCGCAGCAACTGCGCCACCCACCCGAGAGGTGCCACCAGCATCGAAACCAAAGGCTACTTCGCCTTCCGTATCGCCTGTGCTGAGCATGCGTGGTTTCGATGCGGACGTTGAAATGGGTGGTCCCATGGATATGGAGGTGCCCATCGACTCCTTGGAACAGAGCCCCGAGATGGGCAGAGGCAAGCGGAAAGCCTCTGCATTGGACGACGAACTGCCGGTCAAGCCGCGTACGCTGGGTGGCGACCTATCGAGGGAGAGCGTTGCCGTTCGTGAGATCGCCCGAGGCGGAGAACGGTGCGAGGGGGTACGCTTGTTGCACGCCGTGGACGTGTTGCCGTCGCCACCGATATTGACGTTTTTGAGCGCCAAAGTGGACGGGAGCGACGACGTGCTGGAGGTGCGGAATTCGGAGGGAGATGGGCCGACAGAGGTGCTGTTTTCGAGCGGGAAGCAAACGCAGTGGTTGGATTATCTGCCGTCGTCTGCAGTAGGGTTGACAGCGTCGTCCTCGTTTTGTGCTGTCGCGATGCAAGATGGGTCGGTGAACGTGTATTCGCACACGGGAAGGAGGTGAGTTATATGAAAGAGCTATATTGAGTTGTGCTGATTCTGGACGCGTTGCCTAGAATAATGCCCACGCTGAACCTCGGTTCACCATGTGCCATCATGCACAGTTGCAAAACGGCATTGCTTCTGCTGACGGCGTCGGGGAAGCTGAGTTGTATGTGAGTAGATCTGCCGTATCGATAATTTCGTGTCGTGACAGCGCGGTAGAAATGTCAAGTCGCAGACGGCGTATTTTCCCCCGACCATCGTCGATTCACTAATAAGTCCTCCGAACTGCACCATACTCTCTGCCACCGTCCGACCGAATGGTGCACCCATCGTTCAATGTTCTACAGGGGTGGCGTACTCGTTTGACCCTCAGTTGTGCTCGTGGATCAAGCTGAGCGAACGTTGGTGGGCCGAGGGTTCGGATGTCTGGCAGGGCCGCCAACGGGCGAACAAGGACGTCGTCGCCTCGATCGAAGGCGCCATCAGCAACCTCGCAGGGACGACAGAACACCGGGAGCGACCCGAATGGT
>QFES01003399.1:0-12941 GCA_003316375.1 Tylopilus plumbeoviolaceoides
ATGGTGTCGGCCGATCGTTGAGTTAAACGCGGTCGGCCGATACCAGGAACAGGTACGCCCGTAAACATGGTGTCGGCCGACCTCACTTAATTCAACGATCGGCCGACACCATGTTTGCGGTATCGCGTATATGTGGTGCCGGCCGATAGGTTGCTTGTAAACATGGTGTCGGCCGACGTACTCATAGTCAAGACAACTATATACGATCACTGAGCGACAGTACGTCGGCCGCCACCATATTTACGTCCGCACCTGTTTCTGGTATCGGCCGACGTCCATTTGAGCCGTCACGTGACTTCGTTGATCTTGCAAACACGTCACGCAAAACCAGTCCCGTGGCACGTGCGTTCTTAAGATCACTTCAAAGTACCGCGATAACTTGCTGCGGCATCGTCATGTCTAACCCTGCGATGGAGTGGTCGGTTATTTTCGCGGAGGAGTTGGAGCAACACCTCGCAGAGTATGTTGAGGCGCGCGGTGATCGCTCCGCGCGAGCAGCAATTCTCGTGAGTTGTCGGAATGCAATCTTCAACTCCAAGAAGCTGGAGGACACGCCAACGGAGCTACCTGATCATATGCGCATGGTACGTGCTAACTATATTTTGGGCTACCGTTAACGTACCCTTGACAGGCAATTCGCAATGAATTCTTGCCATACCTGGCTGAAGACGACCAGGCAGAGGAGCAGGAATTCCTTAAATCCCTGGAGTTGAAAACCAGTGACGTTCTCACCGCAAAGGAACGCGCCTCGGCTGCTAGACCTACGGAGGCCGGGGATTATCGCAAACTGTGGGATGCCTTCCGTGTAGCTCAGCGAATTTTCAAAGACGAGGTGGATAGGATCGATGAACAATGCAGAGACAAAGGTGACAAGAAGAGCATTGGCGCACGGACGAAAGCGCTACGGGAGTGGTGGAATTCGTTGGACAAGCAAAAGAAAGAGGAAGCAGACAATATTGCTGCCATTTGGAATGCCGACGGCGCGCCAGCTCAGAAGCAAGTTGCGTGAGTGTTTCAGTAGCCAGTCATTTACTTGGACCATGCTCACAGCTTAATGCAGGTACCGAAAAAAAAATCTACGGAGTGAAACCACCGAGTTCATCAACTTTCTGCGTCGCACCATGGGAGTTCACGCTGTCGTTCATTTGGCTTATCCGGGTAATGACAATGGTGGAATCAAGACCACAATGTGAGTATTCTTGGCTACATCCCGTATCTGTTATATTGACTTGCGTAGCATCGAAGCTGAACCACCGAAGGGTCGCAATAATCGCTTTTCGACCTTTTCGAATCAAACAACTAAGTGGGCCAAGGATGGTGCCGGTTATCTGGCAGATTATATGCTCGGGAAAGGTAAGTGTTACTCTCGCGATGAGATATCTTGCTCAGGGCATTCTAGATGATGAGTATGCCGACTCGGAGGCAGAAGGAGAGGACCCGAGCGATGACAAGGACGACAACGAGACAGCCCCATCCGTTAGTGTCGACAAGGATGGTAACCCTTTGCTCCCTGTTATCACAACTCGTCGCTTGAAGTTCCGGCAAGACGTGGTTCGTGAAATTTTCCGCAAGGCATACAGTAAGTCCGACCCGTTTTTGTGTGTGTTCTACATGTGTGTCGCCCGTTCTAGTCAAAATCACAACGGTCGCCAAGATTTCGGTACCCTGGCTGCTGCTCTCCAAGACACCGCTCGATTACATCGACCACGAAACGATCCCCGAAAACTTCTGTATCACAGACCCCTCCAAGTTCACGATGCTGAGCATCGACATACTCTGGTCCCATTGGAGGGAGCGACAACGCCGGAACCTCCCGATTCTGTCGTTTATCAAAGCTCGGAAGGAAGACTTGCCGGCCAAGATTGCTCCTCTGGAATTTCGTCCCCCTCTTCCAAAGCGCAAATACGTCGAGGTGGACGAGGGGCAGTCTGATGAGGAAGATGGCATTCCAACGACTGAGGCTACCGAGAATTTGGCAGCAGAAGGTGGTGCCGACGATCATCCAACTCGCAAGCGCATCAAACCCACTCTCACCGATCAGGCTGATCCTCCCGAGGAGTCTAGTCCTGCTTCCAACCAGGGAGATCGCGGAGCCTACCTCCGCAGCCTCTCTTCCAATGAATTTTATCTCCAGTTGGTCAACGCTCTTGACGCCATGCCCAACACCGTGAGTCTCGTTAGATTTTTATTTTCCATAAATTTACTTGACTACCAGACCACTGGGCAACCCGGATCCATGGCCAGTTTGCCGGGTTGGGCGTCCTGGAAATGGACCAAAAAATATCTCCCTGCAGATATTCACACGGGCGGGGATGAGTTCCTTGAGCTCCTGGGTTCGCTTCGCCGAACCAGATTTGCAGATGGGTCTAGTGGTTCTAATGTTGTACTCGGTTTAGGCCTTCTTTTGCGTGACTGTTGGAGGGCTGTGGAGGTGGAGCCCGAAGGTGAGGGCTACCCTGATTTCCTGGTGAACTCAGCGCTAGGCGTAGAACGCGCGGAGCAAGTTGTTTCTTCCATCAAGGAGATTCTCAGCGAGCTGCTCACTCAGCCAGTCGCTGAGGAGCAAGACAAAGTGGTTGTAACGGCTGGCAGAGGTGAGGAAGCAGCCAAGGAAAAGGGGGGAAAGGGAAAAAACGGGACCAATGTAACTGATCCATCTCCCGAGGCACCGCGTGCACCCCCGATGAAGAGACGCACCCGGAAGCCCAGCAAAAGGATACTTGGGGAGCCTTGATCCACCACTCTACGTATCGTAGCATTTGAATGTACACCTACATTGTCTGAATCGCACCAGTTGTAAGTGTCGATCGACACCACGATGTAAGGTAAATAATACATCTTACACATGGCGTCGGCCGATGCTTAATTGACGGAAGGTCGGCCGGTACCACATATACGTCGCGTGTGTAGCCTGTGCGTGAATACCAAATCGGGCTTATCAATTTTGTACACAACCGTCACCGAATGATCCTGAGCTCCCTCAGATCCTGAGCCCCCTCATACAGTGTCTCCGACAGTACGAACTGGTATCGGCCGACCGATGATCACACCGACCGTCTCGCGCAGCGCACAAGAACAACTCGAGCAAGTATACGATAAATCGAGGCCCAGCACTTTTACAGAGGTCCGGACGCTGCTCAACGGACGAGGAATTGATCTCGATATTGCGGGTAACGTGACTAATAAATTTCTCTCTTTTCGCGACCAACTCATTCTATTCACTGTCAGGGCGAAGTAGAATCGATATGAAGCGAAAGCTCAGAACGAGCACGAGGATGGGTTACTCGAGAACCCTGAGGACATCATCTGTACGTCTTCCTACAAGCATTGATTGGAGGAACAACGACAAGAATCGGAATACCTGGGGTTATCCAACAACTATGACCACGCGCAGAGTAGGCTTTGACAATGGCACATTTGGAAGTACTTGGAGAAACGAAGGCAGATTTGAAGCACAAATTGTGAGTAGTTCGACGACCATTCCACGTGCCTGAACGCTGAGGATGCGCATAGGCAAAATACCAACAGGAGTTGGATGCTGGGACGGAGAGGAACAAGGACGACATCACCCACTTGCAAATGTTGGAGGAGCACTTTGACGAAAAGCTGTACGAGGTTTATCGATTCAACTTCGCCGCTCTTATCTCATCCATCGAGAAGCTGCCCACAGAGCGCGTCAGTGAACGGACTCAAACTCCCGGAAATGTCCCGCACCTGTATGATCTCGTCAAAATGCAAAATTCTTACCTATGTTCTATGAGGCGCTCAGCAATACGCTCGTTGCGGATGACCTCGAGCAAGCGAATCAGTCACGTTCGGTGGGTCGAAATGCTGGCGCATAGTCACACTTGCTGGTCAGTTGATGACGCTGCGCCTGAAGCATCTCGAGGACGCGAAGAAGCGCGTGTGTGATCTCAGGTGCGTACTGTCGCGCAGCGCGACCAGACACTGATGGCACGCCCGGACATATTATAGGTGCAAAACCGATGGCACTTGAATTATAAGGTTCAAAGCACGCCCGACGTACGAGACACGGGGTGGGTATCTCGCATGAAGCCACCGACGCGGAGATCCGCTCTGCCTATTACACACGCTCACTCAAAGTTCACCCCGATCGCATACGTCTCCCTCATTTGGTCTCCTCTGACCCACTTGTTACGTCGCGTTCTGCAGTTTGGAAATGACCCTCAAGCTGGTAAGCAGGCTCATTTTTATTGCGTGTCAGGAGGCAGCACAACGACGCGCAATCTACACCTCTTCCCCCCTCTTCTCGACAGGTATCCGCTTCCACTCCTTCTCGGACACCTTCGCCGCGTTCATCATCGACACGTCCTTCAAATTGCCACAAATCTCAATAAACTCGTCCACGCCTACCTGGGTCTACCTGGAATCGGCCCTGAAGACCCTCTTGCGCAAACACGTATCGGTGGTCGGCGTCCCGTAGCCCTTCGTACCCCGCACCAGGCCACCCGCCCTCAACACGGGCTTAATCTCGACCTTCCCTGGCTAAGCGGCCGCCGGTTCCTGCCGCTGTCGCGACGTGTCGCCGGAAGAGCGTCCTCAGCCCATCCTCGCCCGAGTCAAACTTTATACGACTATATGACCGCTTGAACGACGGCGAGGACTACACGCCCGGCGACCCGATTCCACGTACGCACCACGCCCACCACGATTCGGGGAGCCCCATGCTCCCCAGGAACGCCACCCCTTGGACGTAGTCGGCTCGGCGGGGCGCGCACGATGCCATCCGAGCTCGGCACCCATGATGGCGGTCCTTGTCGACTGTTTCCTCCGCCATCGCCCAGTGCGTCGTCCACTTGCTTCCTGCCATCGTGATCAAGCTTGAGGGCTCTACGCGCACCAAACGGTTCCTCACGAGACCCTCCATTCCACCCTCGCTCGAAGCCGAAATGAGTCTCAAATCCGACCAGGCGCTCAGCACGTCTCCCCGACGGACTTTGATATCTGGGCTGAGGCACCCTCGTACCTCGTTGATCACCCACCGGACGTTACTCACATATGGTGTAGCTCGATGAATTACCCGGCCTGGAGTCGCAGGAGTCCAATTTGCAAAAGGATGTCCAAGCCCACGAGGGAGTCTTTCATGCGCGCACTGGGGGTGACATTAGTGTCATGGCACCACTCATCTGTGTTCGCGGTTGTAGGATCTCCGAGCGCGCGTGCAAGACTACGGGGCCAGGTGTCGTCTCTTCGACAGAGGACGGAGGCGAAAGCTTCTCGAGCCGCCAACGCATTGCAATCAAGCCAAGTAGTCGCCTTTACGGTTTCCATGTAAGTGATTCCGTTTTCCTCCTATTGATATTCACGACGTAATTGTTGACACCGTCCCGGACAAGCCTGCTTAAACTCCTTCAGTACACAACGTCGGTCGTGCCTCCTTCATGGACCTCGAGAAGTCACTGACGGAGCACGCGAATGAACGGGTTCAAACTCCCGCACCTGTATGATTGTCTTCTTACCCGCATTTTACAAGGCGCTCAGCAACATGCTTGTTGTGGATGACCTCCAGCAAGCGAACCGGTCGCATTTGGTGGGTCGAAATACCGGCGCATGGTCACGCTTTCTGGTCAGCTGATAACAGTGCGCCCGAAGCGGCTTGAGGACACAGAGAAGCGCATGTGCGATTTCCGTGCGTACGTCGTGTCGCACAGCGCGACCAGACACTGATGGCACACTTGGATATATTATAGGGTGTAAAGCGCACCCGACACGGTGCGCATCACGTCGAGGGGAGATTGCTACCGTGACAGCCGCACTGCATGACCACGAAGCACAATCGAGCACGAGGATGCGAGTCTTCCTCGTTAGCAAGTGTGAGTGACCCCACCCGCGCCGTTTCCTGCATACACTCACCCGTCCAACCACACTCACTCAGGGCATCAAGTTACGTTGACTTCCCTTTCATCGTGTATATATGCACTCCAATATTTCCGTCTAGGTCTAGATGCACGCGACAAACTCGACGACCGCTATGTCCTGCCGGGCATGATATCGGAGGCGAGGAGAATGCTTCGAAGAATACATACAGTAATAAGTGGCTGGACTCGCAGAGTATCGCAGTATCGTAAATATATTTTATGTTGAATCCCAAGTGTGACATTGCAGCGATATTGCCTGTTGTTGCCGCCGTTATCAGCTGTGTGGTTATCATTCAATTAATGTCGTGCGTGGTACTGTTGAACAAAAGACAAAATTTATTCAGGATGAAACCATATGACTATGAGGCAATGAATAAATGGTAAGAACAGAAAACCACAACACAAAGTACAAATAATAAAGTCATTCCTCCGACAACCTGGAGCGTGGTGCTAATGATTGTACACTTGGGTTTCTGCATAGACAAGTCAGTGCAAAAGACAAAACAACCAAAACTCAAATACCATCTCCGTCTTGACATTGATCATGGGTATAATTTTGAGATCGGTTGCAAGCGCGCTAGCCAATTGAGATGCTTGCTCATGTGTCATCTTCCACTCTGTGCCCCTCAAAACTGTCTCCCAACGGCTGCTGCGCACCGTCCTCGTCAAGATATGCAAGCGGGGGAGAAGCTGATCTTCAAGACTGAATTTATCGAGTACGGTATCCGTGCTTGGCCCAATGCTAATTAGTGGTGGACAAAGGGCGAGATTGGACTGAGAGGCATCGTTGATTGATGGACAAGGGGCTAAGGCGGTGTTGTTGATGTGTGCCGGCGGTGTTTCCTTGTTGCCGGCCGAAGCACCTAAGGATGCCTCCGCGAGACGACGTTTTCGAATGGCCCGCTCAATTGCATCGGCGGGTGGCATTTTGTTGGCGTAAGCCTGAGGGGTACTCCGACCAGCGGTGATCCCATCAAGGTCAGAAGATGCGGGGGTATTGATTGTAGTGTCGGAGGGTGCCGGTGTACTGCCGGCAGCGCACTGTAAGCGAGAACCTTGAGCCTTCATGGTGGTGTTACGTGAACAACGTTTGTTTGTTTGCTCCGTTTGAACCTTGCGACACGTGACCTGGATCTGCTGAAGTCTAAACAACACGTGACGGTATCCATGTTCACCCCACTACAACATGACACCATCTGCAACATATGCCATGACGCGAGGGCGAGGGCAGGGACGAGCACGACGATGCGGTACTACTGTCAACGACCCTGCGCCGTTAATGGTACCACATGGCGACAAGCATGCCATGGCGCGAGAGCCACGACGACGACGCGTGCGACACGCCCCACCGAGAAGACGGTGAAAACCACGCGATGACAAGGTACGTAGGACACGGCGCGTACCTCAACGGGCACGTAGCCGGGCGCCACTCACAGCGAAAACGACGTTAACGTCATGTACAACGAACCACCGGCTCCACGCGATGACGAGGCCGCGAAGGCATTCTACTGGCCCCATTCGACGAAGACGATGGGAAGACTGTGGGCGGCGTGGCGCGAGGACAACGACGGCGCGACGAGGATGGCGGGGGACAGCGATAAGAACGATGAAGACGACAGGAGGACTATGGGCAACGTGGCGCGAGGACAACGGCGGCGCGATGAGGACGGTGGGGACAGCGATAAGGATGACGAACACGACAGGAAGATCGTGGGCTACGTAGCGCAAGGACAACGACGGTGCGATGAGGACGGTGGGGGACGGCGAGAAGACCGTGTGCGACGTGGTGCGAGGACGAGGACGACGAGGACGACGGCGCGATGAGGACGGTGGGGACAGCGATAAGGACGACGAAGACGACGGGAAGATCGTAGGCTACGTGGCGCAAGGATAACGAGACCGTGGGCGACGTGGTTCGAGGACGACGACGGCGCGATGAGGACGGTGAGGGGCAGCAATGAGGATGACGAAGACGACGGGAAGACCGTGGGCGACGTGGCGCGAGGATAACAACGGCGCGATGAGGACGGTGGGGGACAGCGATATGGACGACGAAGACGACGGGAAGACCGTGAGCGACGTGGCGCGAGGACAACAATGGCGTGATGAGGACGGTGGAGGACAGCGATAGGGACGACGAAAACAGCACCGACTGCAGGACATCATCAACAACACCGCAACAACTGCAAGGTGAGGAGGACGGCGTGATATCGCTGACGACAGGACGCTGTCAATGACACTGCGACAACGATGGGATGACGAGGGGGACGGAATTGTTATGACAAATCGCACCGGGCAACGCATTCGTGCCATCTCGGATTTTTGTTGTCATTCGTGCAGAATCGGGTTGAGGTAATAAAATGTGTGATAAACTAGGGTTGCCGAAAGTGGTTACAAGATTTATAAAAACATAAAAACATAGCATTCAATGTGTCCGCCAGAGTAATACCTCTGATGTCCTCAAGAGCCTCGTTCAGAGCTCTCGTGTTACGGCCATTACCCATTTGGGCCTGTAGGGCCGAGAAAGTAGGATGATTGACCGGTCAGGATAAATATGCTCATACAAAGAAACCCACCTGACAGGTGATTCGAGGCTCTGGAAAGTGCTGCCTAAGGTGCTCTGGACTCCAGAACCAAGCCATGAGCTGTTGATGCAGCGTGAACGTAGCGATGGTCTCAGAATAGGCGACGTCGGCGTCGTCATTCCTGACAATGGCGGCTTTGACGTCTTTTTCAACATATGCCTACCCCAGAACCATGAGTTCCATCGCCGCCATGGCGTCCCCGATGGTTTTACCCTCATCAACCCAAATGAACTAGAGATTTGGACCCGTACAAATGCAGTGAACTCGGGCCGTACCATTTCAACTCCTTCTGTAAAACCAATCGGAGCGGCCGAGCTCTCAGTGAATGACGCTCCCCAAAGGTATGTCTCTTCGTCGTCGAGGAGGATGCCACCTGATCGCACCAAACTGTGGTTTAGGGGCGCATCGACCGACCCAGCATACAGATTCTCCTTATCTTCCAGTGAAGGTGCCCTTCTCATCCTTCCGAGTGGTGCCAAAGAATACGATCTGTTGAACGAAGGTCTCTTCATCGAGCAAGCTAGTCAGCATGGGGCGGAGTGGTACAATTATGCCGTGAACCGCCGCCATCGCGTCATCAACCATGATTCCCTCTATCTGATCACAGGATTCTATAAAGCACACTCCTGGTCTGTCGCAGCATTTGAAAGCGTCATGGAGAACGAACACCATACGGCCCGGTTCAAGCGTGTGCAGGGGCATGGTCCTGGACCAGTATACAGCTGGGAGACTACTCGTGCTTTGGACTGGCGTGCGGGGCCAGATATCGAAGACGGTCATGCGAACCAAGCCGTGTTCATCACTGGACTCAAGATTGCGTTGCGGACTGGAATTCTAGGTTCCCGACGGATCAGCGTCGAGGCGGATTATCCGTCTATTCGACCCATCCAGGGCAAATTCTCCAGTATCATGCAGAACAACTCTCGATTATTCGAGAGTTTTTCGAGGTCATTCAAAAGGGATGGGGGGAAAAACGTTTCTCAAACTACCACACATACCCTGGGGACGACTGGCTTGCTGCCAGTGGGAGAGCAACCGCCACAAGATGCTTTGATTAATAATGTATTGGCGCACATGTTGAAATACGACGGGTACCGGATGTACCTGCGGTGAGTATTCTATATATAGAGGCGAGTGGTTCTGATGGGGCTATCAGGCGTTTCATCCCTCCGATGCTATCAATCAATACTTGTTTCGCAAGGTCAGTGAAACCCTGATATTTATGAATATATAATGGATACATATCTTGCTTAGGAACCTTCTGCGAACATCTCGATCACCCACGACAGTGTTTGGATGGAAATCCTGGAAGAAGTGAGTCCTTGGTCTGCCGTTCCGTCACACGCCTACCAATTTTTGACCATGGCATTTGAGGGGTTGCTTACGGTCGAAGCGTTTGAGCAAGAATCTCGTCTCAAAGAAGTGTTGTCTCACAATTATCATATTATCTCAGAAGAGGGTAAGTGCGTTACTACCGTATGCAATTTCGGTTGCCCATGTACACTCCTTGCAGGTGTTGTACGCTTGGAGAGAAAGAGGTCAGTTTTCCTTTGTAGAGAAGCTGCTTTTTTTTATGAATGTTCACATGAAGTAGCGATCCAGATGTGTTGGATGACAACGAACCGATAGAGTTGAGAGGAAACGGCAAAGGAAAGACTCCGTTGGGGACGCCGATGAGTGACGTCTCGGAAACTCTAGGGCGGTAACACGTCAAACTCAGGGTCAACATAGTCAACAAGTAGCAGAGGACGACAGAGACGATGTATGGTCTCTGAGTCCAACTCCCGAGCCAGCTACTTCCACCGAGGACTTTGGAAGACTCGGAGCTACTGAAGTTGGTATGTTGTTTTATTAGTACGAATTGAGCTTCGTTCACTGTCACGAATCTAGATGACACCCCTGAGCCAGCTCCGGAGGTCATCATGGAGTCATCCAGCTCAGCGAAGAGCCCTCCCGGACATCGTGCTTCTACTACAGCGAGCTTTGCACCGGACATTGGCGTTGGTATGCGATTATACTACTCATAATGCTTCAATCTGTGACATGAAACAAGGTGACGCTAATAAGGCTTCGATGCCGTCGTGGGGTACCGCACAACCTGCTTCTGACTTCGCATCGGCCCTCCTCGATTTAACGAGCCCTCATGAAGTACCTCTTGGCCTCGATGTCAGTCCATTCCATCCGTTATATTGCTATGGACTCGATGTCGATACTGATGCGTGTATCAGCTGGATCAACCTATGTCTTCTCCATCACTCTCCGAGTCAGGGTCTACCTACAACCTTGTCAATGATATGACGCCACCGTCGAAACATTACTCCAAACATCCTCGTGTCATCCGTGTTCAGGGGATGTGGATCAGAGAAGACGATCTCATTCTGGGCCCAGCCTTCAGTCATCGTAAGATTAATTTCTACCATTGCTTATGGGAGAACAACGGTCCCTGCGGGATGTGGATCAGGGGCACCAGAACCCGTATCTTTGCTCACTTCCGTGAATGCCACTCTCTACCGGGGCATGGAAACGTTAGGTGTCTGTGGAAGGGGTGTGGTAGCATGATGCTTAGAGGCTTGCTCAACCATCACATCGCAACAGTTCACATGGGACAGAAGTTCCATTGCCAAGGGTGCGATATGAAGTTTACACGGTTGAACGGGTACGCTATGCATGCTGAGCAAAGGAAGGCATGTAAAAATGCTGGTGTTGCAACGGTGTATGACGCAGAGCGCAAGGAGATTGACGCACACTTGGCATTGGAGGCCCATGAACACAGGCCAAGGTTCACCGACGCCTTCGTCAGGAAAAGTACAGGTCCCCGATTTTGAAAGGAACATTTGTGTTACTCCGATACTCGTTGCCAAGAGATTGTAAGCCTTTGTAAGGGCTGATAAGACCCTTATAGTCAAGACAAATATGAGCAAGAAATAGGAACAATTTGTCTTGTGCCGATGCCACTGTAACTTAATTCCGTACCACTGCACTTTGTTATCATAATGGAATTACACTGTCAAAATGTATCATCGTTAAATAATGGATATAAGCCCTTGCCAATGCAGCTACTTAGGGTGCCACCGGTCAAACAAATCCAACATTGCGGTAGTGCTTGAAACATTTGACTCGGACATTGTCTGAGGATTCAGCCAAGTGAGCTCACTTCGATATGGGTGACAAGCATTCTGGCGACAATACCATACGTATAAACCATGTAAAGAATACAAACTACAACTTCTTCCAGCTTTTGAGATCATGCCAGTGATTACTAACTTCAGGAACATCAGCAAACCACTCTTTTTCCCACAGGCTGTCACAGTGATGACAGTGGCTTACAGCATCACCACAGTGCTGCCACAGTGCTGTCACAGTGCTGTCACAGTGACACAATGCTGTGCATTACTGTACATAATATCAGGGGTTTGCTGATGAATATCATTGCTACTGTAAGTACTAGTACTAGTACATGCGATGATCACTAGTTCAAACTTCAAGTCGCACAACCACTAGTAGGGCTTTGACTTGAATAACCTGTACAATGAGTGGCGGTCGTCACATCTCCTCCAACTCGGAGTCGCTGGCATCACTGAGGTTGCTGCTGTCCAAATCCTCATTGTCATCAATGTCACCGCAACTTGAATCATCCTCAGCCTCATCACCATCATCCTCGGCCTCACCACCATCATCCTCAGCCTCACCACCATCATCCTTGGCCTCGCCACCATCATGGCCGCCACATACTGCTTGAGGTCCATTCAAGTCATTAGTAAAGTTATCCACTTGCATCGCGAGGTCTTCATCTGACTCCTCAGTTGCCTCTGCTGCCAACAATGGGCTGTGTGCGCTTGGCATCTGGAAAACGTGTCCCATACCTATTCCCGCAAATCGGGAAAACATGTCTCGGTCAGCAAATCTGCGTTGATTAGCAAAGGCAAACCGGCAAGTGCTATGAGTTTTACTTACATATTGATGTAGAATGCTGTCCAATTGTCCACCTCTCCAGATAGCCTTGCTAATGAGGGTCCAGGCGCCAGTAGTTCATCTGTCTGACCATCGGAGAATGATGGAATTATGTAAGTGGCACCCACGGAGCACCAACAATGGATCTAGGAAGCCGAAGGGTGCATGGTCCGGATGATCGGTGACAAATCCTACCTTGGGAAGACGGGCCTCCCTGAATCCCCATTTATGATGTCGATCAACGCCAAGCCAACGGACCCAGAGGACTTCCATGGTCTCCTCCGAACACGCCATGTCGTCTTGAACGAAAAGTACACTGACGTGGAAGCTCTTGAGGACGCGAGCATACCAGAACGGGTGCTTGTCGTCTCCTGATGGCATCATGATGAAATCCCCACGTGCAGCCTTGATGGTATTGTGGTCCCGGCGAATATTGTAGGTCGTGTAATTGATGCATAAGATTTTGGACTGGACAACCACGTCCGTGTGTGTGAGTCGGACTGCATTTCGTTGTTGGGCAGTGAAA
>QFES01003401.1:0-14151 GCA_003316375.1 Tylopilus plumbeoviolaceoides
CAGGCATCTTGCCATTGTCGTCCGAACGTTGGCGTTAACGGTTTCGCGGTCGATCAAGGTGGTATACGTTGCTCAACTATTTGTATACGGCCAAGTGTAGCTTCTTGCCGCTCAGTTCGGCGACATCTGGTGGGCATCTACTTGAATCGTCGACGAGCTCTCTCGACGAGCCGCGCTGTTCCGCCAAGTCCATGTACCGTCTGGCGTCCAAGGTCTGTATCAACCAGTTCATACTCCTTGACGCCAGCTTAAGAGTGCGGTCGTTTCAGGTCAGGTTAGACGATCTCCGCGACGAGGCCTTTTCGTACATCCGGAGCAACCTCACAGAGCACAACATTCTCAAGGAGCTTTCATGCAGCCTCGTCTCCACGTGCGTCTCCCTCTTGTCCGTGGTGTTTGCTTCGCTGACCCAAATGGTGATTAGGCACCCGGAGTTACTCGAGATGGTGCTCGACGTGCTGTATACCCATATCGGATCGGCGCCCGTCGTGGCCGAGTTCCCGGCTCTCGCGCGACGTATCGCGAACAAGGAGCTGCCGCACGGTGCAGATATCATCATCGGGATTCATACACGGCTGTTGAAGGTACCGCGAGCGTCGCCATTGAGCCAGGCGGGACTGTTGGAGGAAGATTTGGTTAGGGAGCCGGAGGAGGGGACGGTTGGAGCAGATGACAGATCGAACATACCATCTGAAGCTGAAGAGGCAAAACCCGTACCGCAGCCCGCACCTCAGCCAGCGAAAGACGTGCCCACCACGTTCGGGTTGCTTGCACCGGCTACTTCAAGCGGATGGGGAGCGGCAACGTTGAGGCCAACTTCTCCATTTGCAGAGGGTTGTCCACGTCGCCCAAGCGCAGCTGGAGGTCAAAGGCCGAAAAGACGGTAATGCATGCTGTGTCATGCTATGCCTATGGTGGTGAGCCCCTTTGAACTGATCTTTAGTTCGTCGTGTGGACGAGCTGCTCATTCAGGTTGCACCACAGGCAGAGTTAGCTCAGAACGATGGTTCTTGTAACGTTTTCGTTGATCGAACCTTGTACTTTCAATTGAATGCAAACGACGATAACTTTGTGGGTGCTAAATGATATTGGAGATGCCACGAGGCTTTCATTGAAACTCTACGATCGCTTTCCGCAAAACAGATTTTCTCCTTAATTGCAGATTGGTATCGCTTTCCAGGCCAATGTATCGTCCCATTTTTGTGATCATGCTACCTCAACCAGAGAACCGATGCGGAGAAAGAACAGGAAGATGGTGGCAAAAAATATTTGAAGGCGAAGAAGAGCAACCTTCAATACCGCTCTATTAGGTGCGCGGCGTTCTTCTCGATCATTGCCCGTGACCCACAAGTTGCATTGTTGGTGATGGTGTTGCGACTCTCATCCTGTTGGGTTGTTAGGTCTATCTCGTTCGCTTACCACGAACAAACTGCTCATTCGGAACGGGATGGCCACACAGCAGCCTGTTCACGATAGTACGTACACTGTTTCAGTTCTTCACATCGTCGAGATCTAGGCAACCGAACACGAGGCTGCCAGCTGGCGCAAGAGCAGCCTGCACCATAAAACGAGGACTACTGCAGATTCTCAGCCTCGTCCACTTCTTCTCCTCTCCCCATCCTCCCATCCTTGTCATGTCCTCGGCTGCTAGCAAGCAGGAACGTATCGAGGAGCTGCTGAGAAAGTCCCTCTTGGGGGAGGAGCTCGTGAATACGCAGTTTCATTTGTTCTCAGCGCGATCCCGTCCGTCTGGTCGCGTCCACAAACCCCGGGTGCTCTGCGCCAACAACGTCCTCTTGGCCAAAAGCTCGACATATTTCCTGGATCGTAGGTGTTCCTCTACGTAGGACATGGAATTAGTTGCCCTGACACGATGTTAGTGTTGAGTTCGGACGTGCATCCATCTGATGCGTCGTTGATCGATCTGACGGACGACAACGACGTTCCGAGCGATACCCAGATAGATGCGTATGGCTATGGAAGTGACAGCGATCTCGACGAGTGTGACGATCCTATGCCTGCTTCGAAACCCAACAAGTCCAAAGATCGCACTGTGTCCAAGGACGACGACGAGTAACGTTTCGGCGCCCCTGTCAGGTTTCTGGTTACTGACGGGATCGTGATTAGGCTGTCGGAAGATGGTTCTGTTAGCTCGGACATGTTTGTCATGAGTCCGGAGCAGCCGTCGGCGGGAGACAACAAACCGTTGTCGGCGCTCAAGGGCAGCACACCATCGGAAGGGAGCAGCGTGACGGCAGTGCAAGGTGCTGCTGCGACATCCTCCTCGATGAGCCAGGCTGCGATGCGTCTGCGATCCTTGGAAAGTCGTCATGTCCTCGTCAAGGATACTGCATTCCAAACGTGAGTTGTTGCGCGTCGGCAGCATCTTGCAGTTTTGTCGTCGGTGTTGACGGTTTGGCGGCGAATGAAGGTGGTATACGTTGCTCAACTATTTGTATACGGCCAAGTTTAGCTTCTTGCCGCTCGGTTCGGTGAGGTCTGGTGGGCATCCACATGGATCGCCGACGAGCTCTCTCGACGAGCCGAGGTGTTCCGCCAAGTCCATGTATCGTCTGGCAGCCAAGGCCTGTATCGACCGGTTTTGCACTCCCTGACGCTAGCTGAAGAGTGCGATCGTTTCAGGTCGGGTTGGACGATCTCCGCGACGAGGCCTTTTCGTACATCCAGAGCAGCCTCACGGAGCACAACATTCTCAAAGAGCTCTCTTGCAGCCTCGTCTCGACGTGCGTTCTCTGTTTGCTATACACGTTGTTCTTGCTGACCCCCCAACGCTGGTTAGACACCCGGAGCTGCTCGAGATGGAGCTCGACGTGTTGTACGCTCACATCGGATCTGCACCCGTCTTGGCCGAATTCCCTACGCTCGCGCGACGGATCGCGAACAAGGAGCTTCCGCACGGCGCGGACATCATCGTCGGGATTCATACGCGGCTGTTGAAGGAACAATGTGCATTGCCATTCAGTCCAACAGGACCGTCGCTGGGTGAAGGAAAAGACAACGCGAAAGAAACATCCGCTTGGGATAGTGCCGACACTCAACCTGCATCCAATGTCAATGATGCTTTGAAGGGTGCCCCGGTGCCTGGTCCCAGGTCCTTACCAGCTGGGCTTCTCAGCGCACACTCGCAGACTACGGCAGCGGCAACTACTTCTCCTGAAGCGACAGTGCCAACTCCCAATACCGTCTCGGTTCCTCCAATTCTGTGTCCTGCGAAAACGCCGTCACCTGCGTTTTCGTCTGCACAGTCAATGTCACCTCCCCCCCGGGCGCTGGAGGGAAGGAGACCCAAGGCAAGTGATGCTCGGTGTCATCCTGCACCTGCCTGTGGACGTTAATTTTACGCTCGTTCGTTTCGTGGACAGGTTCCTCTTCGGGGAACAGGCGGGGCATGAAAACTGGTTCTCGTAGCGTTGATAGTGACCGAACCTGGATGCTATCGAGAGGAATACGACTCGGACGAGATGGTTTATCTATTGAGTTGTGATCGAGCCGAGCTCTCAGTTGTTCTCGTATAGAAAAAAGGTGACAGACCTCGTGTTTTTTCTGGTGTTCACGGCTGACGACAATGAGGTGAGGGGGTTGTTTCGGGCTTCAAATTGAAAGTACGTCTATCAATGCTCGCCGCGGCCGAGCGTGTACGAATCTTGGAGCCTGAATGAAATCAGCTCTGGCGGTTCCAAAGGGCTTGATACAAACAAAACGAAGACTCGAGCGCCGTAGAAATCTGATTGGTCGAAGGCACGTTGAATGTTCAGTCGTTGAGAAGCTCAGAGAACTTGATGTATCGTGACAAACTTGACTGCATGAAATTAAGGCAATGATTGAAAAAAAAACATAGGTGGCAGGCAAGATCTGCCTGCCTGACTGATGTGCTGGTCGGACTCGCCGGCGAACTCCGATGCGAAGTTGGCCTGCCGCCGGGCCGATTCGGAGTCACTGACTCCGACACAACACCGACTCCATCCAACTCAGTGTTTGAGTCCATACTGCTGAAGCGGCGCGTTCTACGAGTGCACACCCCTCATTTCAACCACGAAGGGGTCGCCCTTTCCTGTGCCACTGGCAATGGCAAACTCAAAATTTCCAGTGGCCACGACGTTGCCTCATGGATACACTTAGCAGCTTGCAGGACTGTCAAACGTGACATCGCCAACCGACCAAGTTGAAACATGTGCAACTGTAGTGATAGGCATTGCGACAGGTGGTATTAATCACTAACCAATACGAAAAACGGCAGCTTATTGTAACTCTCTTACAGTCGGCGCACAAACTCGCTAGTGTTTAATACCTCAGCGGGGACGATGGTTTTCAATATCTCGTTGTAAAATGGT
This sequence comes from Tylopilus plumbeoviolaceoides, assembly GCA_003316375.1. Classification (NCBI taxonomy): domain Eukaryota; kingdom Fungi; phylum Basidiomycota; class Agaricomycetes; order Boletales; family Boletaceae; genus Tylopilus; species Tylopilus plumbeoviolaceoides. The sequence goes on from QFES01003401.1 coordinate 4,353, forward strand.
GGTCCAGCAAGTGCAGCAAGCAACGAAGCTAGTTCATGGAAGTGGTGGTCGCGGTAGGTCACACGCCGGCCGGTGAGTCGTCACTTCCTTTCCCTCCGTTCATTTTCTCGTGTCATTCCGGGGCCAACATTGCAATTCGTCATCATAGGCACCACATTGGGGAAACGTAAAGGCCTACTCACAAACACGGCTGATGTCCGCGCGTCTCAGCCAGCCGCTGCACTCCCTGCCTTGGGTGGGGGTCAAGGTACACGTGGTGCGGCGACGCCAGTTACCAAAGTATCGTCAACCAATGCGATCGCGGTCACCACTCCTCGAATTATCGGAATCGCTCCCCAAGGTACTATCACCCCTGCGAAATCAGGCAATGCAACGGTTACTGGTGCCAATCCTGCGAGTATGCCGTCGCGTCGTGTCTGTGCGACATTGCAAACTTATGCTTTCTATAGTAAGTGCAAGTATCACAACGTCATCTGCGACAACAGCGACAACAGGTATGTCTTCGATGTCACCTAAGACTTCTCATTCAACGATTACGTTCGCGTGTCACGGCTATTTTAGCCCACAATTCTCTATCCACAGAGGTGGGTAACCCTGCTGCAGTGGCACTGCTATTCCACGCTGATCTCGTGAATCAGGAAGCACGTCCGCAATCGAGCGGCAAACTTGATGTCCCTCGAGCTGCAAGACGACGACGGCTTGACTCGCCAGAGCCAAGTAAAAGAGAGCGTCTAGAACGAATTTAGACAGAGTCTCTTCTAGAGGATATGGCTGGTAGCGTCCGAATCCATCTCTTCTCTGCGAGATCTTCATTTTCAGGTCGAGTTATGAAACCTCGTGCTCTTCGCATGAACAAAACTGTCCTAGCTGAGAGTTCTGAGTATTTTGCCGATCGTGGGTGATTCCTTTGTAAACAACGAAGGTTACGTTCATCGATCGGCAATATTCAGGATTGAACTCCAATAGTGCTTCCGATCCTTCTCAATGATTACCATATCGTTCGTAGCAGTGCTGGGGAGAAGTACGGTTATGAAAGTGATAGCGATTTCGATGACTGATGACTCCAGTGTCGAGGAACATCAGTCTGCGAGCAGTAGATTTCCGTCGTGGGATGGCACCCGGTAAACCATACCATCGGCTCTGTTGTATTTATGTAACTGACTGTCCGAGAGTGGCGCAGGATTTGGCTCTGGCGGATTTGGCCAGACTGCGGCGCCACTTAGAGCAGACGAAAACAACGCAGGATCGAGCTCTGGGACCGCTGTTCGAAAAACCCTGGACAGTAGTGGATTCACAAACTTAGCCGCCAAATCCTCTGGAGGTCGTTATATGACTCAGATCCTTGTCAAAGATACCGCGTTCCAAACGTAAGCTTGCATCAATACTTTCCTCTTGTCCAGATGAGTGATATTCAAGTTTGACTCAGATGGTACACCTTCTTGCACTATCTCTACACCGAGAACGATCCTCGCCTCTCAGCTCAGCCAGACTTGGACCGCATCATGAATCTTCGACAAGTGAGCCGAGGCGCTCTGCAAAGTCCATGTACCGTCTTGCCTCCAAGGTACGTATAACCTTGTGTGTCAATACAGAATCAGTGCCGGACAACGTCGATTACACTTTAAGGTGGGGCTCAATCCACTGCGCGAGAAAGCGTTTGTCCATATTCGGAGCCAACCCACAGAGCGCAATATTTTGATAGAACTCTCATGCAGTCTTCTCCTGAAGTGCTTTCTCGTCATAATTCGGGTTCATATTATTGATTACTCACTACGTTGTAGGTATCCGGAGCTCCTTCCAATGGAGCTAGACGTGTTACATTGCCTCGTCACATCACCAACGGTTGTTTTTCCTGCCCTTCGCACGACGTATTGCCAACAACTTGAAGGAACTTCTTCATGGAGCCAATATCATCATCGGACTCCACACCAGACTTTTGAAACAATTCCATCCCTCTCCAGCAGTTTTGCAGCCTCATTTGTCGGCGTCGTCAGTATTGGCCATCCAAGACATTGGCTCCACTACTAACGTATCGCGAAACACCTCTTCATCGCAAGCTTCTGCGGTCGCTCACGAAGAGCGGAAGGAGAAAGAGATCGTGTAGACCCTGGGAAACACAAGGTTCATCGCATAATCCTTATTCTGCAACACTCCTACCAAGCTCGGTTCCACGAACAGGTGGGCTTGATCGATTTTCACGAGTTTTACATTATCTGATAGATACCCATTTGCTGAAGGGACGTTGACTCTAAGCCGGTTGCAAATGATGTTTCGGCTTTTAGTCTGGTGTATATATCATGCAGTGAACATGATGGTGTTTTATAAAATCATACGGTAAACGGCGGGAGATGGTGAAAGGGCCTAGCAAGGATGGATATAGGTCTCCGCATCCCTATGCACGCTGAAACTAATCAGAGCTACTCACTTCGAGTTGCGACAAGTTGCCGAACACTTCCCGTCGGCTCTGAGCCGGATCAAAGCTTTATCGTACTACGAGGAAAGGTGGAAACCCGCCGTGGCCAAGCGGCGAGAAATACTGAAGAAAAAAAAAAAAGAGGGGATATGCAAGAAGTTGAAGTGCTGAGTCAAAGGCAGTTCAAGGATCAGCCCGAGCTCTGAATTACTAGACCTGTATCATCCTAGCAGGTTTGCCCATGGTTCATGTAGTCAGCAGGTCGCTCGCTTGTGACAGGTGGCAGTAAGATTGACTCGGACGGTGCAAAGTAACACCAGTGGCTGATGACGTAAAAGTGTTATATAACTTGGAACCTCGAGTCCTGCACGCCGTCGGAGTCCAGACCAAGCCATGACTGACTCTGCCAATGTGCCAGTCGACGAGCAAAAGCTGCCGGAAACGATTTTGGTACCAACATTCAAGTTTGCCGTCGTAGGTACTTCTACGCAAAATAACGCCACAGGTTCCACCAGCACGTTTGGTTTTGGCGCTTCTCAACCAGTCTCTGCATTCGGTCCTGGGATGTCTGCTGCTGGAACATCGAGAACTGATGCGATTGCTTTCGGTGGCAAGTGCCAGTGGCAATCCGGCCCTACAACGGCACATTCGAGTTCTGCTCCTATGAGTGCGCCATTGTATCATATCTGAAAAACCCTGGTAGCTTATGCCCTTCACTAATGGCAGATGCCACTACACAACCGTATTCTGCCTTCCTTGAGAGAGATCCTATCAACAATAAGGAAACTCGACTCACTTGCATCACGGCCTTGCCATCTTACAGGTCTCTATCCTTGGAAGTAGGTAACCCCTTTTTTAATCCCACATTCGTGTGAATATCTTTCGCAGGAATTGCGCATGCAAGTCTGTCGAAAAAATCGCGGTATTAGTATACGAAAATGGCCTGAGACGCCAGCTCTCAAGAAACAGGAGCGTCTAGAAGTACTCCTAAGACAGTTTCTTCTGGAGGATATGGCCGAGAATATCCGGTTCCATCTCTATTCTGAGAAGATTTCGTCTTCTGATCAAGTCATCAAACCTCGTGTGATTTGTACGAACAAAATTATTCTATCGGAGAGTTCAAAATACTTTTCGGGTCGTAAGTAGTTCTTGTTCAAGCCGAGCGCTACGATTGATGGCAGATAGTACTAGAAAACATGGATACGGATCTCTCAGGCTCGCCATGGGTTATCTTGGCAGATGACACTGACGTTCCAAGCAATGCTCGGATGGATGATTACGGCTATGACAGTGACAGTGATCTCGAAGGTGATGACTCCGATTCTCTCGCAGATTTCGAAGAGCTTCGGGTCATGGTCACTCCTACCATCAGTGTTGCAACTCCAGCAAAGTTTAACGGCGGGTGAGTTCAATCATCCTTTTTGATATATACCACTGATTTCTCTATGGAGATTTTCCGAAAATGGTGTAGGATCAGTTGGCTCTAGCGAATTTATCGTGATCCCAGAACAACTACGAATGGATGGCTCGTTTTCTGCAGAAAAGGACGGAACTACTTCAAGATCAAGTGGCGAACCCAGGGTACGGGATAAAGTGGGTGACAGCATATCGGGAAACCCGGCCAATACGCGCCCGCAGTTCGTGGGAGGTTGTAATGTCCTTGTCAAGGACATTGCGTTCAAAACGTGACCTCTCTCGTGCAAATTCTCCTTCTGTCCAGTAGATGACGACGTTTGACTCAGATGGTACACCCTCCTGAACTATCTCTACACCGACAAGGTGCATTTCTTACCTCTCAGCTCGGCGTTGCCCGGTGGGCATGATAAATCCTCGACAAACTTCCGGGATGAGCCGAAGTGCTCTGCCAAGTCCATGTATCGTCTTGCCTCCAAGGTCTGTATACTTGATCATATGGATATAACGGACTTGGCCGCGTTCCCTGCTAATCGACACGCACAGGCTGGGTTAGATCGCCTTCGTGACGAAGCACTGACCCATATCCGGAGCCAACTTACGGAACACAACATTCTGGAAGAGCTTTCGTGCAGCCTGGTTCAAAGGTGTGTCGTTGTCGACTTCTCTTTTATACCGTCATTCGCTCACGAAGCTGAAGACATCCTGAACTGCTACAAATGGAGCTTGATGTCTTGCATTCTCTCACCGCGTCACCTTCAGTTATTGCCAATTTCCCTTCCCTCGCGCAGCGCATTGCTAACAAGGAGCTTCCTCACGGAGCTGATATCATCGTCGGAATTCACTCAAGGTTTTTGAAGCAACTGTATCCTTTCATGAATTTGACACAGGCGGCCCCGCTGCCTAGTTCTTTTGGGTCACCGAAACTGATCAAATCTCCCGCCACTACCTCAAGGGGAAAGCGAAAGGGGAAAGCGAAAAATATGACAACTGGTCAACAGGTATCACAAGCAAACCTCGGGGAATCGGTGCCATCTCCTGCTTCTCCATCGAGACGGATTAAGCCTGAGGACAACGAAGAGTCGCCGTTGCAGAGAGCGAGTGGTTCTTTGTCACCAGAGTCTTCCAAGACTGGTGAGCGTTGAGCGACGGTCAATCGTTCAACCCTCACTTTTCTAATACATCCATTTCTTAGGAGAAATTAGCAATGACTGCTTGTAATGATGTTTCGACTCTCAAGCCCAGTGTATTGTATCGTGGACATTATACTCTTTATGAGTCGATATCCAATCTTGGTCAAACGGAGTGGGCATGCTTCCTAAGTCAGATGGAGTGACCGGCGCTGCAGACTCGAAAGGAGAAAGATAAGATGAGAAGGTCCGCCTCGCCGCCGGTACAGGTCCCTAGTTCGTTTGTTTTCTTGTGCCATCTGAATGCGAATCAGTGTGTTACCGCAGGTATCCTTCAAGCTCAACATAACGCCACCCCTGAGTCGATCTCGATGACGAGTATTAGCCTCTCTTTTGCTTCTCCTCCACAAGCCACTGGAACCGGTCTAGGAGTAAGAACTTGAATACGTCTGGCCCGGCACCTGCCAATGATGGAATATTATCAGTCTCTGACATCTCCGAGTTGTCGGATGTCGGCAGCATCCGCATTGATTCACTGTTTCAATTGCCACGATTTTCGGTGCCATTCCTCCAAGTAGGTCGTTTCATCATGCGTCGAGTACAAGATTTGACTCGTAGCGAATACTAAGTCCATGCCAGCCTACCACGGTACAGTTCTAAAAGTACTGTAATGTCTTCTGCCCGCCGTTACTGAGTGTTGTGAACTAGGAGCTACATGCGCAAGATCAGCAAGATCACGAGGCAGCTCATGCGCCTTGCCAGGCCTCATCTGGGGCTCCTGTCGGTGTTGGTTCGGCAAGACAAGCCCTTCGACATTCTGAAGAGGTACTATGACACCGTTCAAGGAGCCAAGCCGTTATGGGCTCATCCGGTCTCGGAATCTGATACGAGTGCCGGAATTGACGCTCCCGCGGCAATCGAGGAGCCTCAACAGGTTCAATCGGCTGCGGTCACCGGAACTAGTAACCTCGGGGGTACAAGTGTACCGAAGCCGCCTGTAGGTTCTTGACTCATCTTCGGGAGATCAGTAGGTTCCTGGTTACGATCGTCATCCCCTTTGACTTCTACAACAAACGAAATGTTAGATCCCAGCAAGCTTGAGTGTACAGAAGAACTCCTCAGAAACTCCCAGTTCAGAGAGAGCTTGTCGATACCCAATTCCAAGTTTTCTCCGTAATATCTTCGACATCCAGTCGAGTCGCGTAGCCTCACGTTCTTTGTGGCCTCAAAAACTCATTGGAATAGGATAGGGTTCATCGGCGCATTCAAGTTTATATTACAGGCATTGTGCTGGATAAAGATTACACGAGAGCCATCAGGAACTCTCCCGTTTAAGATACATTGAGCATGTGGCAAGGGCAACGATACAATGACCATGTGGCTCTTGGCAATAACATTGCTATTTTTCTTCATGCATGTTCCTTCCCGTCTTCGTTGTCGTCCTGGGTATATATTAACTCATTTTCATAACAATACAAAGCACGTAGAGCTGCCAGTGAACACACTCACCGAATCCGAATCCTCTTCCGGGGTGTCCGGGCGCCATGGATCCTCCCAATCGAAATACCATTTCGGTCGCATCGACTCGTCCAATCCGAGCTCTTTCTGCACCATTTGGATGACATCCTCTTGGTCTTCGTCAATGAGCATCTTGTCATCCATCGTATAGTTGTCATAGAGTATAAGAATCAAGCCGCAATCGGCTGTAGGTTTGAACGGCCAGTAAAGCACGAGTTCGTATTCTACGCGTTGCGACAAATGTTCCACTGCCTTTGCCATGTCGGGAACAGGCGGGTCGGTACAGATGAGGTTGTTCTTAAACGCGTACTTGTAGATGACAACGGCGTCAAGCGGGATCGCAAAGTGAACCAACGTAGGGTTTTTGTTGGACTCGATGACGCGATACTCGTCCGGAAGCTAGGTCATGGGACAACGCGAGGCCCATAACCGGAGAAGTTCCTGCATGAAGGACGTGAGTTGCAACCTGTAAATAGGAGAGCACAGAGCATACGGGTCTTATATATCGTTCGCGACACACATAGCCAGTTTTTGAACGTTGGGTTTGGGTATGAGCGGGCATTTTGTGACAGTTCAGTCTCTGATTGCGCATTTATATTCCGAGCGACGCGATCACATGATCATGATGTGACTGTCGATCGCGTTCTCCGCCAGACTTGGAATGCAATTCCACAGACCCACTCTGGTGGAGTCAAAAGCATCAGGGGTACCACGGACTTCTTAGAAGCTCCTTATAAACCCATTGTATACTGTATAATATATGTGATGAGTCTAAGGTCATAGAAACCCTTAAAACGGTAGGTCACTTACGCAACATGTAACTGATCAGATAACTCTGTTGCAAACATAACATTCTTGTACATGTAATAAATACCTGTTCTCATAATGACTGCCGCCAAACGCCTGTCTAAATACAAGGGTTTATAACGGTGGGTTCGATTACCAGACATACAAACCCACTCGCAGGTAGTACTTTAAGCTTTCGCAATTTACACCAACTATAATGAAAAATAAAAATTGAAACTTATATACTGGACATTCTCTGCCTCCTGTGCTCACTGTTGGCCTCGTGCTTGCGTCGCACTCGCTCCGCACCAACGTCATCATCGATGGTCCTCCTGTCGCATCGCTAGAGTCATTGGCATTGGAGTCGCATCGATGCCCTCATCATCATCCACTGACATGGTCCTCCCGGAGTCGCCACGTCATTGTCATTGGCCCATCGCGCCGCCGTCCTTGTCCTATCGAGGGCAACATCCCCTTTGGATCGTCGCAGAGTTGTCCCCATGCTTGTCGTGAGGGGCTGGGGCTGGTGGTATGCCCTTGTGCTGTCGTCATCTTTATCCCGTGGAACAGGTGGCCATGAGAAGGTGGCTTGCCCTACGTGTTGTTGTTGTTGTTGTCGTTGCATGGGGTGCATGCCATATCATCGTCCTTGTTGTGCTTCCGAGTCCGTCGCATTCAAGTTGACGTCGCGTCGTCGTCGTGTCCTCGTTGGCAGTTCGTCGCCCTTGTCTCGTGTCCATTCCTCGCGCTGAGTCACGCCGAATTGGTGTCATTGTCGGCACGTGGTGTTGTTGCCGTTGTCGACATTGCTGTGTCCAGGCAGGTGATGGTGGTTGCAGCATCGTCGTTGTCGTGTTGACGATGGTGCAGGGTAGTCTATTGTGTTGACATCGTTTGTTTTGTCGCATGGTGTTGGTGCAGGTAGTGCCAGTGGTCGCATGGGGCTGGTGTCCTCGTCCTCGTCGTGGTCATTGGCAGGTCTGGGCCATTGTTCGTGCCCCCGTTGTTGTCATGGCGTGGTTGCGCCCCAAGTTGTCGTCGCGTCATTCCGAACTTGTCCCCCTTCTCGCCCTGGTCCTCGTCATACAGTGAGAGGATGTGGTGGTGAAGTGAGACGTACACTGGCACGAAAATTTTATAAGTCCGTATGAACTACTGGGAAACATCTGCCTCTTTCGGTTCTACCCATCACGGTCTGCATCTGGATTGTGTATGTTGGGAAACATTTATATGCTAGTATACATGCGCTATGTATTCGAGCATCTGAGTCGTCGTGGTTGAATGATGACAAGGTTTTACATGCCCTTACAAACACCTTAGCAAGCGGGAAAATAAATGAACTTATTACGGCCTTTTGTCACACGCTCACCAAGATTAACTGACTTTATAATACCTTATCAACAAATGGCAAAGTGCGAGAGATTCGCAATATTTATCGGGGACTTGTGGTGCCCCCGATGAAGCCCGACGGTAAATCTGAACTTCCCCGTCCAAAATTCAGAGTATGCTTAGCTTCATAGGGTGCCACGGGACGGGCGTGCATCATCCAGGAATGACAGACAGTGTCATCGAGTCGTGGAGTGTTAAGGGAATGCGCTGAGTTTGAACAAATAAAGATGATTTTTCCCTCCAGACTGGCATGGGCTGTACCCGACACTGAGCCAATCTGTTAAACGCAAGTGCGAGCACGGATCGAGCGTCGCCTGTGTCACCGCGTACGAGGTCATTGCTTGCATGTATTCCTTTCCGCAGACTTCCTAACGGAAATCAAGCGACTTACCAAGGACTACAGTCCTTGGACTCATAGGTGCATACCTAGACGGATTTTTATGCGTCTCGCACAGGCCGTCTTGATCCCCTTCAAGGGGCTCCTTTGGGTAAAAAATGGGGATCGTTGACGCGAGTCTGGCTGCATCTTCATCTCTCTACCCCTCGTTGTGTAGCACGGCCGATCTCTCCCCTTTCACATCCCATCATCTTCACTTGTTGGGTCGTACAGCGATGACGATGTACTTGCACCTACACCTTCATCACTCTCTTACTCTCTGTACCGCATGAACGAATCCGACAGTATGCCTTTGCTTGCACCCTCGCCGCCGTACGAGCTGCAAAATAGCATCAGTCAACCACATGCGCCCATTCAGACATATTCGACCCTACTCACACGCGACGGGCAATACTTCAAGTTGGCTTTGGCGGCACTGCGACTGCGCTTTGTTATCGTCTGTCCACTGTACCCTTCCGTACACCACAATTTGACTGCGAGCTTATCTCTCGAAAAGATAGAGAATTTCACTGTTTGTGACGAAAATATTATTAATGCTTGTGCTGCCTTTTGAAGGATTCCCATCTGTATGGCTGATTACTGTCGAGTGTTCACTCCAACGTTGCGCCAGCCCATCCACGCTGAAACTCTGCTATTGAGGTGGATGGGTGGCAGGCACAGGCACCCAGGACTAAAAAAGCTTATCAACCCATCTTCATCGATAAGACACTTGCGTTATATATCTCACTTTGGCGAATACTCGTCTTTCTGCTC